>SNQJ01S0045283.1:67935-92372 GCA_010110895.2 Picea sitchensis | reverse complement strand
TCCAACCCCTTTTCTCAAGTAATCTACATTGATTATGCTCCAATGGAATATCACTTATGGAATCATAAGTTTGGTGTAATTCTCAATCTCCATATGTCCTTCTACCATGAGGAAGCCTCCTTATATAGGTTTGGAGAGGCCTAACCACTCGAGATATATTTGGGATAAGTTGAGGATTCCTCTCCTTCAGTTGTGGATCTCCCCTAAGATCATGCCTTGACCCAAGATTCGAACCCAACTAGCTTTAGATATTGAGGGGATTGTCCCCTGATTTCCTCCAACAAACCAAATTTCTCCCAAAAAAGGGAAGTGCTCCCTCAAAAGGGGCATAGAGCACTGGAATACTCATCTATAAGGGAGTATAGAGAGCTAGTGCTCCCTGTCAGTAGGTAGGGGAGCGCTCCCTCCAAAAATTGATGTTTTAGTGGATTTTTCAGTGGCACAAAGTTTGTACTCTTCTGTCAATTGATTTTCCTTCTTCAAAAGTAGTCTTTGAGGTGTCTTAGTGTCCTTACGATGTCGCTAGAGAGATGACATAGACAATATGAATTTTGTGACACTTTCAATATTTATAATGACGACTAGCCATCATTTCAATGAGTGATTTTGATGTGTAACAGTCATAGCCTCCTTCTGGTTGTAGCCAAAGAATTGGGGAGTTGGAGTTTCCCTCAGGTTGTAGCCTGAGAAATTTGGGGGTTGGAGCCTCCTTCTAGTTGTATATGGAAAACAAAGGAAGTTGGTGCTTCCAATGAATGTAATTCTTAAAGACATATAAGAGAAATCATTTCGTGGTTTTATCCCATTTTGGGTTTCCATGTAAAACACTAGTGAATTTTGTATGTGTGTGATTTTTTTTTTTTTTTTGTTTATTTACTCTGCAACTATTGGATGATAATGCCACATTGATATAACACTTTAATTTTATGGTGAAAAATGATTAAATTGCTCTATTATTGATTCATCCCCCCCTCTCAATAATCCAACATTGATTAACTTTTCTCTGAAATATACTTCACCTTCTTCTTCAAAATCATCTTTTACTCCCATGAAGAGTACTCTTTTGGAATCACTTTCAATGTCATTATCCTCCTCATCTAATGAGGAACTATCCTCTTTTGAGTAGAAACTTTTCTTGAAGAATTTCTTATTGTTTCTTCTCTTGTTTCCCTTTCAAAACTTATTTTATCTTTTAGAAACTTCTTATTCATCACTTTATTTATTCTTGCGAGGACGTTTAGAAGAAAAATGACCAAATCCACCACAATTAAAACATTTCAATATAAGTATACCTTTATACTTTTTGGTTCCTTTATGTAAATTTCTTATGATGTTAGCCATCTCTTCATCTTTGATTGAATCATCAATGTAGCTTCAACTTGGTTTTGAATTTTTATTTTTCCTCTTCTTTATCTTCTTGGATTCCTTAAAAGTTGCTGCCTTTGTGACCGAGTTCTCCTATTTTGTTCTCATTTCATAGGCTGTAAATATTCCATGTATCTCATCCATACCTAATGTACCAAGATCTGGTATTTCTTCTAAGGATGATATTTTAGAGTCAAATATTATACAAAGAGACCTCGATAACTTATAAACAACCAATGAGTCATCAACATCTACTCCTAATCCTTTAATAGTGTTGAATAATTCATCAACTCATAGAAGGTAGGTTGCAATGTCTTCATCTTCCTTCATCTTCAGTTGTTCAAACTTAGATCTAAAAATTTGAATCTTAGCTCCCTTTACCTTGACATATCCTTCATAAATATTTTGGATTTTGTCCCAAAGATCCTTTGCACTAATACAATGCATACCTTTGACAAAAATTTGATTTCCATCATTAGAGACAAGAATTACAAAAATATTGAATAAACTAACTTATCAATAGATTCAGAAAATCTTACTCATTACAACATCCATTCATGAGATAAAGTCGAAAGTAATTCCTCCTTAGATCCAATCACACACGCCTTTGATAAAAAATAGAAGTTTGTCTCCAATCCTAAACAAGACTTCTCAATTAAGGTAGTTCGTAAATAGTTATTTACAAGTCCAAAAATGAGGGTATTTTCCACAACCATCGACCTTTTCTAAAAGGTCAATCCTCTTATTTATAACAAATTATTAACTAAAAATAACTATCAAAAGTGCAAGATAAGTAAAACAAAACATTGTCACATGGTGCTTCCATCTCTCTGTCTTCTAAGAGTCATCAAATGGTTTCACTTAAGTGGATGACTATTCTCATACTCTGACCATTTGATGAAGAGTTCCTTGCATGTGTTGGCATATGGGAATCTGTGTTGGTCCATAGAGGTCAAAAGGATCTCCTTTATTTCTACTTCCCATGCCCAATACGTGACTATTTTAACACTTAACTATTGTAATATTGTTCGAGCCTTGATTGGGTGCTCCATGAACTGTTGTAGTTGACCTGATCCCATGTTTGCCACCTTTTCTATCTCTACAGTCCATGTCAAGTTTTTTTTTTCATGTTTTTTGACTATGTCATGCAAGTTGACAAAGTCCTCGAGTGAGCCGAATTATGGGAGACCAATGTCTCTCATCTCCCAATTGATCTTGACCCAACTCTTTTTGCAATCGGCCCATTTTTCTTGAATCTCCTGCTGAGGTTCTTGGGCCATCTTCACCCAGTATTCAGCCGAATTCCTTATCTGATCTATGTTTGGAACCTTAATTCCAGTTGATTAAGCCCTTCTTGTTTGGCTTGAGTAACATCCTTCACTAGATAGAACCCTATATGAAAACCGTAGGGTATGAACAATCATTTCTTGTCCTTGACTAATGTGATGTTGTAGCCTTGTAGGATAGTCTGATAGTAGATTTCTCACACAACAAGTCGGTCTGGGACATGAGTAGGTAGGAGATTTGGTGCTCCGGTGGCCCTGAACACCCTGAGGTAGGTTGAGCATTCGTCTAAATACCAATGGCCTGCCTTTGTTATCATTTTATTTCCTGCCACAAATAATCCTTGGGATTCCTTCTTAAAAATATTAAATGAATGTGTGTGATGAATTCATTGCATATGAGTGCGTAAGATTATTTTTACCTATTCTCCCATAGTATGTTGAAGTATACGTGGACCAGGATCTCCACAACATGCCATATTAGATTCATATCGGTGAAGAAATTCCTTGCACACATGACATCGAGTAGATACGAGGCCATGTAGAAAGTGGGTGAATCCTCTTCCTTAGACATCTAAGCCTGTTGTACACATATGCTTAATTTTTTTGAGATTATCACTCCTGAGTTGAAGCTTCTCCCAGCGATCACCACTCTATATTCCAAAGGCATCCATGCTTCCGAAAACTTGGAGTAGTCCTTTTCTCCATATAACCAATAGATGAGAGCCATCAAATAGATGTATGGCTCCCTCAAGTTAATCGTTCCATACCAGCCATTTCTCTGGTTAGTGAACTTAGTTTCCTCCTTCCACCGTGAGGCCATCAACCGGCTGGTGTCATGGAACTCATAGAACTTCACCACGAAGTCCGTGTTGAGCCGCTCCTCTGTGTCCCTAAGATTTTAGTATTTCTGGACTTTTGTCGAGAGGAACAATATAACACATCCACCATTATCATCGTTGATCAATAATTTATGCCCATCTGTGTGGTCGATGATCCATTTCATAAACTCTATGCAAGGGAAAATTGAGGTTCTTCTTGCCACCATGTGTAAATATGACCATCGAATGTTTGGGAACACCTGAATATCGAGCGCCCTCACGTATGGGTTGTTGTGTGGGATATATTATGGGTATTCTTCTCAGATAATTCTGTTAAAGAGATCCCCCCACTGTGGGAGCATTACTTTGGACCAGTTTCTTGCTTCAGTATCAATGAAGACCGAAGGCTGGGAAAAATATTTCTTTGTCGATTTTTTGATGATAGGCTCCTCCCTAGAAGCATACTCCAACTACCTCGCGGTCCCTAGATAAGAAAATTTTCCTATTTAAGCTTCATTTAGCTTGGGTTCCCTCGGTGAGCATGGTTGGATTTCTCGGTGGCATCTTTCCTCTACAGCTTGTTAAACCTAGTTTTGATAATCTGAGGTCAATACAGTCTAGAGGCACTTGCTTTGCTCCTTCGTATGCTCTGGAATTCAACCTGTGCACAAAATCAATTGGTTCAAAACCATTCTATAGATTTAAATAGGGATGAACTTACCTTGTCGCATCAGTCACTCAATTCAGGTTATGAGTGTAATTTCATTAAATATGCCACCAGATATTAAAATATGTTTAGACTTAAATTCATCATGGGTGGACGATGCGGGCGCAGGTGGAAATATTTCCTATTTATGATTTCAAATTGTTTTTGTTAAATCGGCACATGAGGTAACAACAAATGCGGGGTCGGGCATTAACTTGTTTATTAAATGTCCAAATCCGATCGTTTCTTATGCCGCAAATATCCCATCGTTCTGCTCTTTAAGTTGGTGGACCGGGGGTTAGAATTATGGTTCAAACATTTTCATTGATATCCTCTTGCAAAAGATATGATGTCGATTGGTCTTTCCATATAGAGATGGCGTGGCATATATGACAATGAGGTGTGATTAGGACCCAGGGAACCAAAAAAATGACTTGGGATAAAACAAGACTGTACAACCCCCTTACGTGGTAAAAACATGTGGCATTCAAGACCAGTGACTTCATTCACTCATGTTAATCAGAGTTGGGACTTTATTTAAGCAATAAATTCTAAAATCCAATCCTAACTTGTCGACGTCGAAAAGTGTCAAGGATCGGTGATCAACGATAATCTTACCCAAGTACTCTCGGATTGGCTCTCTCAAAAATGTCTCGATGCCAAAAACGCATTGGGGATTGGTGATCGATGATAATTTTACTGCAGATAAAATTATTTTTGTAACCTTTCTAGATTTCTCTGATCTCGATAAAGTGCATCGGGCATCAGCTATCAGTGGTTTATTTACGTCCTTTGTTAACGTCTATCCTTCTCGTATATTCTGGATGCTGAAGTGGATCAATTATCTCTTGAACCTTTATGTAGATAACTTACATAAACCAAAACCACCTCTCGTTGATGTCGATGAGGATTAGTGCTTGGGGACTATATTTTTGTGTGGTTCCTTTACTTGCTTGAAATTTTTCCGACGTTGAACCTAAGTGCGTTAGGTGCAGTGTTTAGCTGTCGGTTCTTAATTCAGGTGTCAAGGTATTTTAGACATGAGGTTTCACAAGTTCAAACAAAACTGACTAGGGTATAAGAGACATGAAAACAAAACAAAGATAAACCATTTCCAAAGTGAAATCAAGTCAGACAATGAATAAAACAAGTGGTACCCAAAAAGTGACAAAAATTTGATAAGGATTTTTAGGGTGTGTTGAGCGCTCAACAAATGGTGACTTATTGGGTGAAATAAGAATCTTTTTTCCTTCCCCAGGCTCAGCTAATATAGAAGTTGGTTAAGAGATTAACTGGTTTTTATCATATCATCTTCTATCCTTTCATTTGAAATTCCCCCGGTTCATGAATCTAGGCCTACCTATGGAGTTTCAAACTTTATTCCACCTTCGTTCCCTTTAACCATGACCTATTACCTCTTTTCACATGAGTCGAGTAAATAATTTACTGGCACCGGGCCTTTTAGTTATCACCATTCACTTGCTATGGTGTTGCTCCACTGCCAGCAAGCGTCCATAGCCCTGACGGAGTCACCCCGACGTCACAGAACTTGCTCCTCTATCAGTGAGCATCCATAGCCCCAACGTAGTTATCTACATACCCTCTCCTACTTTTCACTCATTTGATATAATTGATTTTATTTCGACAGAATTCCCTGAGTGAGTGGAAGATGAGGATGTATGTTATTTTGAAAATGAGATGGTTAAGGTGAATTTTTTCTATCTCTATCTTGAGGTACATGTGAGCCTTTCCATATTTCCATATTTCCCTTTAGGTTTTACCAGACCACCAGGCCGACACTTCATCACTTTCCAAGGTTATTTATCTGCAAATATTAGATACAGAAATCCTTCAAGACAACATCAATTCTCCCAACGTTTCTTGTGTTGTATGTAAGAATGATTCACAAACAGAGTTTTATATATCGTATGAATATAGGTCAACCAATGCCTTGTGGAACACAATATTCAAAGTGAAAAAAATACTATAACAAGAAAAAAAATTAAGGACTCCGCAATCATCCTACCTAAAAACAATTATCATGAAAACACACTTTTTTTTTTAACAAAAATAGTGTTTTAGGGCTTGACCATTCACCAGGGGGGTGTCAGGTTCCCCCCTCAGATTTTGCAACCAATACATGCCTTCCCTAAGTTTTGCAGCTACCTAAAAAGGTTTGAGCCATGGATTTTGAAACTTCAAATGTTTTCCCTTCGGCTCATTCACTATGTCCCATTTCAAGACTAAGTCTCCTACTTCAAAATTCTTCTCTTTGGCCTTATGCTTGTCAAACCACCTTTTAAGTATCTACTGATGAGAAATGAACTTTGATTTTTATTTCTCCCTCTATTCTTCCAACATGAGGAGGGCATCAATTCTTTGTTGAATAACCGATGAGGGTTTTCTTCTATAACCCTGAGCAAGCTAAACAGATGGAAGATATAGCCCATTTAGGACAATGGAGTCTTGTCTGTATACCAGAAAGTATGGGGAATTCCCTATATATTCCTTGGGTGTTACCCTATCGTCCCATAAGGCGTTATGAAGTGAAATATGTCAATTCCTTTGATTTTATGCAATTGTTTTCTTTAATATCCTCACTAGGTTCTTATTGGTTGATTCTACCACTCCATTCCCCTGTGGATAGTAGTTTCCAAAGTATCTGATTATGATCCCTTTGTCTAGAGAGAACTCTGTTAATAAGGTGGAAGAAAAATAAGAAGAATTATAAAAAAAAAAGAACGGAAGGCATACCAAAACTTGTGATCATATTTTGTTCTATGAATTGGATTACCACCTTTTCATTTACATGAGTCAAAGGGATGGCCTCTGCCCATTTAGTGAAATAGTATGTGGCAGTCAGTATGTATCTATGTTATTTTGCAAAACTCAGTGTAATTTCTCCTATGAAATCTAACCCTCATTGCTCGAATGATATGGAGACGAACATGGGTTGGAGTGGGACAACTACCCTCTTTTCCCTCCCTGCACTCATTTGACAAGTTTTACAATTTCTAGCGTGTGCGTGAGCATCTCTAAACCAAGTATGCCAATAATATCCAGCTCTCAATATCTTGTGAGCAGTGGTATTCCCTGCAAAGTGTCCGCCTACAGGACCATCATGGAGCTCCTTCATAACCTTGTATGTGTCTTCATGATCGAGACATCTTAGAAGTACCCCATCATAATTAACATGGAAGAGCACTGAATTTATGAGGAGATATTGTGTTTATTTTAGTCTAAGAGCTCTTCTTTCCTTAGGTTTAGGTTTTTTGGGCAAGTCTCGTGATGCAGGAGATACGTTATTTTCCCATACCAAGAATTATTCCCTATGGGAACATATAAATCTTCACTACACTATAATTCCAATTCATTATCCCATCCAGGGTATTCAATTAATAGGTCCTGGGATTAAGAAGTCGGTTTACACAATCCTTGTACTTTAACCAGTTTGGAAGGTTTTATATCTAGATCAAATTCTTGGACCACTTCCATCCAGTTTCCTATTATTTCCACCATATCGTGTTGAGTGAATAGGGAGTGGACTATAGGATGAGGCACAATAAATTTGGTGTGGTTTTTCAGGATGTAAGATCTAAAATGTTTCACTGCCTTGTACACTGCATAAGCTTGTTTGTTTATGTCAAGGTAATTTAGTTCAGCCCCTTGGAGATTAGTGCTCATAAATGAGACCGACACCTCATTGTTGTCATCATCCTTCTGAGTCAATACTATAGCTAACGATTGGTCGGAGGCAAAATTATAGAGGAAACAATCTCTGCTAAAGTCGAGACTTCGCAACACTGGAGCTTGAGATATTGTAGTCTTAATATTGTTGAAAGAACTCTTTCATTCATCATCCCACTTAAACTCAACATCTTTGCAGATCATTTTTTGCAAGGTTTTGTTAGTTTCAGCGAAATTGGGGGTGAATGTCCTCACAAAATTGATTATCCCAAAGAAGGATTGCATATCCTTTTTGTTGTGGGGTAAGGGAAGTTGAGATATTTCCCTAATTTGTTCTGGGTCTATGCAAATTCCTGCTTGGGATATAATATGACCTAGTAGTTTCCCTTCCTCGACACTAAAGATAGTTTTCTTATGTTTTAACGATATACCGTATTTCCTACACCTCTAAAAAATATGGGTTAGGTGTTGGATGTGATCTTCTCTATTATTTGAATACACATTCACGTCATCTAAATAAACCACTACACATTTGTTGATTAGTCCCCGAAACACTACGTCCATGCCCCTTTGGAAGGTTTCCCTTGTATTGATTAATCCAAAGGGCGTGCATTTATAAGAAAAGGTTCCCCACTTGGTTTGGAAGGTAGTTTTCAATCAGTCTTCCTCTGAAACTAGAACTTGGTTGTAACCTGAAAACCCATCCAGCATGGAGAAAATATTTGAACCAAACATAGTCTGTAAGAGTTTCTCCATCAGTGGGACTAGGTAGTTTTCCTTTTCGAATGATCTATTTAGGTTTCTGAAATCCACACATAGGCGGATCTCCCTAGACTTTTTCCTGACAAGAACCAAATTTTCTACCCAGGCAGAGTGTCTAACTTGAAAGATAATTTTAGCATCTAGTAATTTCTTTAACTCCTGACACATGAGGGGCTCCATACATGGGTGGTACTTCCAGAGTTTCTATTGGAAGGGTTTTACTCTATGTTTTAACAGGATTGTGTGTTGAATGATACGAGTGTCATAAGTATTCAGATCTCAGTAGGACCATGCAAAAACATGTTGATATTCTCTCAAAAGTTTGAGATAGGACTTCTTTTCTTCTTTAGACATTTTCTTGCCTAGATTTATATTTTTAGGGTTTTCCAGGGTTCCTAGGTTTACAGTCTTGTACATGGGACAAGAGCTCCCCATCTTTGTGTTTGTTGACCCTTTAAATATTTCCCTTAAGTCAAATAGGTTCTCCAAATTAGATACCCCTTTCGGTATCCTGTGAAACCTTGGTTTGTCAATCGATTGGTTTGTTCCACTTCTCTGTTCATGGGGATCAATTTCTACTAGTTTCTCCTGGAATATTTTATCGTCAATAGACAGGTCTTGAAAGTTTTCCTGATTGGTTAAAATTTTTATTATCTATTCAAATCCTTCAAAGACCTTCCAATTAGAAATATTGTTGGGCATGAATGGTTTGTAGAGTAGCTCCACAGTGAACCGAGAGGCTTCATAGTATTCTAAAGGGGATAGCCTCAAGGAAAAAATGGCTAGGGAATAAGCAAGAGTATTCTTTGCTCTAGGGATCGTTGTAATGTTGAAGGCGTCAAAATGTCCTATTATCCTGTGCACCTCCTGTTGATAATTCCTCAGGTGGGGAGAGTTGTAGTGTATAGTGTTCCTTAGTTTGCTAACAATGATTTTAGAGTCTCTGAAAACCTTTAGTTCTTTAATGTTTAATTCTATGGATTTATTTATCCCTTGCACTAAAGATTCATACTCGACGGTGTTACTAGTGCATTCAAATTATAGTCTACAGGACATAAAATTTCGTTTACTTTTCAGATTAATGAGGATACACCCCACTCTTGACCCTTCTTGTGATTTAGACCCATCAAAGTACAAGTTCCATACTTGTGAGTGAGAATTGTCATATTTTCCATGCTTACTAACTTCTTCCTCTCCGCCTATTTGCTCTGTGCTTTCCAACAGAGGTTCTTGACAGAAGAGGGTTTCTTCCACTGTTGTTGATACATTTTCTTGAAAAACCATTTTAGAGTTTTGAGTAAGAGGAACATAAGATGGGAGAGGAGAGAAATTACCAAAATTAGAGTCGCGGGAGTAGTTTCCTAGCATGGGGAAATCTGTCGAAGAGGGTTCATTGAGGGCTTCTAAATCGGTGACAGTATGTTTGAGATACCTTTCCCTATCAATCCTAATCATGTTTGTGTGTCCCTTTAATGGAAACCAAAGGTGAACCCAGTCTGTGCTAAAGTATCCATTCAACTTCTCAGACCAATCTCAACTAAGTAGTAGTACATAAGATTCTGGTATATCTACTACAATGATGTCAACTACTTGAATAAATTTCAGGTGTGTTTCCATTCTGATCATGACATCCTTGAGTTCTCCCATCACTTTCACCTGGGTTCTGTCTGATTGTATCACATGTTTGTCTCTTTTGAGAGGGGTTGTGTTTAATTTCTTGCATATAGATAATGGAATAACATTAGATGATGCCCCTAAGTCAACGAAACAATTATGGAGGTTTATGTTGAAGACTTCAAATGTCAATAGGAATGGTGGGACGGGAGGATTTCCTTTTTATATTCAGAGAAAGCATTTACAGTTGGTTTATTTCTTAGATCCATGAGGGATTGATTTTCTCTTTGGTTAGTGCTTTTTATAGGAGTTTCTACTGACTTCAAGGCTTGTAACAAAAATTCCTTTTGTTGGGGAATTCTACACATGTCCATGACTGATACATTCTCTTTTAATCTTTTTAAATCTTCTACTATGTTGTAGTATAGCTTGGGTGATTCTTGTGTATGGATATTTATAGGGTTTCTTTGGGAGACAAAAGGTGATTTTGGGTGATCAAATGTTGGTTTTCCTCTGGACATTTGGTTAATGGTAAGGTCATCTGAGATAGGTTGACCCCTACTTCATGTTTGCATAGCCAAGACCTCAGCGGGTGGTTATTGAACCTCAAATAGATCATCGAAAGGCATTGACAAGTCAGCCTCCCATAGCAGCATGGATGTCTCTTTTGGTAGGTCAGCTTCTTCCTAATCAGTGATATTCATCATTGAGTCACTTGATTGTTCGGTAAGGAAAAATTTGTCTAGGAACTGATTGGACATCAAATTCATGGAATGCACCCATTGTAGACAACCTCTTTTAGAATGTTTATCCCGATGATAGGTATAGAAAGAGTCAGATGCTACATTACCAAGGTCGATGTTTAAGTTGGTTGGGGGTGGTCCAATTGCTTTGAACAGTGGGTTCCTTTAAAAAAATGGTTTATAGGGCCTTTGGCCTTGGTTTCCTTCCCATGCACTTCTTTTCATGTCTATGATTTCATTTGGCAACTTCTTTAACATCCGTTGTAGGTATTTTATGTCTCCACTTCCCTTTTTGGGACCTTGTTCTGTTTGTTTCCCTGGGGGTCTGGTCAATAAGAGTCCTCTCCTAGGTGGAGGTTGAGATTCGTTCTTAACTAATGAGTCTTGTCCTTCTTTACATCCCTTCATTTGGAATTCAATTGTTTTGCCTTCCTCTGAATTCTCAGCTAGGGTTGTTTTGGCATCCCTTTTTACAAACATGGAAATGGAAGCAGGGAGAGAATTAGCATATACTTTGATTTCCAACTCCTTAGTGGGTTTATATTTGGGTTGGAATTTGTTTAGGATAGTGGTAAATCATTTATTGAGGTATTTAACCTTTTCTTTTGATATCATGGTGGCAATGAACAACTCAACCATCAAATCTCTTGTAGTGGTTTCTTCTGTGAATTTGTCTAAAAAATCCTTTTGAAACTTTGTCCAAATAGTTATGGACCCTACAAGAAAGTTAAAATACCACGTGGAGGCCGAATTCTCAAAGGTATAGGGGAAAATCCTGCATACTATGTCTTCATGTTGGACATTCATCAGTCTAATACCTAGTATGAACTTTTTGATATGGTCTTCAGGAAGTGCAGAGGTTTTAGGGTCAAATTTAGGGAGTAACTTTTCTGGATCTTGGGGAAGGTTATGTACTCATCCAGGGATTGCCAAAGTATATCTAGCCAAAAATGGTTGATTATTCTGAGGTGGGTTTCCCCTTTCTTCATTATGATCATTTTTATCTTCCATGTCATCCAATTCCGAAGCTGGGTGATCCGAGTTAAACCCTTCCTCGTCAAATTAAAAATCATCGAGCTTAGAGTGGTTACTAGCTAGTGTTTTGGGGATTATATTAAGGGGGTGTTCTATATCATTGAGGGAAAAATATATCAGTTCTTCTACCATGTGAAAAAAAACCTAGTCGGAGGTGTCGACCACTAGCCTGCTTACTTGTTTTCTACGAGGATGTAGCAGAGATAAGGGTAGTCCTCCAATTTTTTGGGCATAGGCTCTTGTGATTATTATGAACTAGTTCAACTCCTTGTGAGGAAGAGCATAATGTATTTCATGGAATAAATGTTATTACTCTTGCCAGGGTGAGTTACGCATTTCAGGAGTACTCAGTGTATGTGGGTTGTCTTGAGAATGACTATCCATGCATGCGGGTTGTCTTGAATCCATAGGTTGTGTGAAATATTATATCAGGAATAGTGTTAGCCATTCATTCATTCAGTCCCTCCTTCTAGCACCATTTCTATTGAGGGGTCCTAAATCCATTTAACTCAATAGTAGGAACCAAACCCACCACTAAGGCACAATTGGACTATGTAGTGTTTAATAGTGGAATAGTTCTCCATATATTTCGATCTAGCCAATTAATTGATGGGATTTACATAGTGATTGATAGTATGTCTTCTTGTGAAAGATCCTCCTTCAGTTTGAATGTTCTATTTTTGTATTTTATTTTACTATATGGGTCTGATAAAGGATGTGTGCCATTATAAATTAGTTGGTAAAAGGGGGGAAACTTAACTACCGAAGACGGCTTAGCTCGGGATAAACCTCATGCTCAAGCATGCAGAAAAATATTTTCACACCAATGACAAGCCTAGTACTAATACATCAACTTGTTGGTATTTCAAATATTGACTGAGATATAATTATCAAAAGAAAACATACATGCAATAAAATGATGGCAAGAAAAGTAGTTTCCTTAGCTCTAATCACAAATCACACATTAACACAACGATTTCCTTTCCATCATTAGAGACAAGAATTATAAAAATATTGAATCAACTAACTTATCAATAGATTCATAAACTCTTACTCATTACAACGTCCATTCATGAGATAAATTTGGAAGTAATTCCTCCTTATATCCAATCACACATGCCTTTGATAAAAAACAAAATTGTGTCTTTGATCCTAAACAAGACTTCTCAATTAAGGTAGTTCAGAAATAGTTCTTTAAAATTACAAAAATGAGGGTCTTTTCCACAACCATCGACCTTTTCTAAAAGGTCAATCCTCTTTTTACAACAAATTATTAACTAAAAATTACTATCAAAAGTGTAAGCTAAGTAAAATAAAACATCACCACATGATGCTTCCATCTCTCTTTATTCTGAGAGTTGTCAAATGGTTTCACTTAATTGGATGACTCTTCTCATACTCCAACCATTTGACGAAGAGTTCCTCACATGTGTTGGTCCATCGGGGCTAAAGAGATCTCCTTTATTTCTACTTCCCATGCCCGATACTTGACTATTTTAACACTTAACTGTTCTAATATTGTTAGAGCCTTGATCAGGTGCTCCATGAACTATTGTACTTGACCTGGCTCCATGTTTTCCACCTTTGGTATCTCTGCAGTCCATGTCGAGTCTTGTTCTACAAGTTGTTTGACTATGTCATGAAAGTCTACAAAGTACTTGGGTGAGACGAATTCTGGGAGACCAATCTCTCTCATCTCCCAATTGATCTTGACCCAAACCTTTTTGCAATCAACCCATTTTTCTTGAATCTCCCACTGAGGTTCTTGGGACATCTTCACCTAGTATTCGACTGACTTCCTTATCCGATCTATGCTGTTGTCCCTTAGCACCCAAATTTTGTGCTCTTTAGTGTCTCAAACCTTTTGAATTGTGTTGATGTAATCAATTATTTCCACCACTTGATGGGCCTTCGCATACCATATTTTCGTGTCTTTTCGAGTCTCTAGTGCCATAAGGGTGTCTTCTTGAAAATCGGCTATGCTTGTGGTGAAAATTTGTCGTTCACTCATGAATTTTCCATAAGCATCTTGGAACTCACTTCTCAAAAACACCATGGCTTGCATGGAGTCCTGATAGTATTTCACCAAGTGGCACAGATGCCCTAACGCCTTTAGCGTAGCAGCTAGCTCCTCTTCATATTTCCTTTCTCTATCTAGGGTGGCATCTGTGATTTCCATCCCTGCACTGATAAGATCGAATGTTTTGGCATGATTTGTGTTGATCAATTTATCCTCTGTGGTGATGAGGATCGAAATGTCTAATGTAAGCCTCCTCTTCTTAGTGGTTCTCTTCATGATGGCTTTCCCCTTTCAGTCATAGGTGATTTCTTATATATCAGTGACCTCATCAACCGATTCAAGGATTTGTTGTTCTCCCTAAATTAGATTATTTTCCAGGCTCTCGACTGTGTGTATCTGTTCAAGGTTGTGTTCCTAAACCTTTTCTATGTGTTTCTATGTCTCGACCTCTGTTCGTTTCTCATCGGTTGGAAAGGTACTGGCCAAAACTAAGGAATTAGGGGAAGGTTTGGTACTTACTTGATAATCATCTGTTGAAATGTTAATTTCCTATTGTGGGATTTCTTCTTCTTGTCTTCCCGATCCTATCTCATCCCTCGAGTTTTCCATCGGTGTTCCCAGTATGTTGAGTAGATTAGTGTCCAAGGAACTTTATACCTCATGGCTGCTATGTGGATGGCTATGAACTAGAGCATCGGGATCTGAGGTGGATGCTTTCTCAGGTTCTTTATCCTATGCAATCTGCACTGGAGTGACCAGGGATACCTCTGAAATCTCCTCATTATCATAGATGGTTATCAAATCAAACAAGGGATTTGGTACACTCTTCCTGCCTGATGTTGTTTCTATCTCTAGCTGAGTCAAAATTTCCCCTGGTGATCCGACCTGTGGTCATGGACCTTCATGGTTTTCTGACCTGGTGATTTCTTCAAGATCTATCAGCTCTGGGCCACTTTGTTCTCCTCGGCTTTTGACTGGGTCATCAGTGGGGATCCTTTTCATCTCTATTAGATCAGGGTCATTTTTCAATTGAGCAATGATTCTTTGTGCCCCTTTTATCAAGAGAAATCCACTTCTTTGTGCATATGTTGTTTCTCTTCTTCTAATTTCTTCCCTGGCTCTGAGGGCCTCTTGATCTGACTACTCTATCGTTTCCACCTATTCATCCATGCTCATGGCCTTGAATCTAGTCATATTTGGGTTTGCCATCCTATGCACCACCTCATCCCAGTCTTGGACGCACTTTTTTTAAATTTTGTCCTCAATCTTATCATGAGCATACGACCAACATGATGATACTTGTGAAGCATGTTGGGTAACTAGACCTTTGCAATCGTTCTCACAGAATCGGCCTACTTGGAACCTAAATTCTAGTTGGTTAAGACCTTCTTGTTTAGCTTAAGCAGTATCCTTCACCAGATAGAACCTTATATGAAAACCTTAGGGTATGAACGTTTGTTTCTTATCATTGACTAATGTGGTGTTGTAGCCTCGTAGGATAGTCTGATAGCAGATTTCTCCCACAACGATCCAGTCTGGGACATGAACAGGTAGAAGATGTGGTGCTCTGGTGGCCCTGAACACCCTGAGGTAGGTTGAGAATTTGTCTAAATACCAATGGCCTACCTTTTCTAGCATTTTCTTTCCTATCGTAGATAATCCTTGGCATTCCTTCTTAAAAATAATAAAATGAATGCGTGTGATGAATTCATCGTAGATGAGTGCATAAGATTTTTTGTACTTTTCTCCCATAGTATGATAAATTAGACATGGATCGGGAGCTCCACAACATGCCATCTTAGATTCATGTCGGTGAAGATATTCCTTGCGTACATGACATCGAGTAGGTACAAGGCCATGTAGAAAGTGGGTGCCTCCCCTTCCTTTGGTGTATGATCCTATTGTACACATATGCTTAATTGTTTTGATATTATCACTCCTAAGTTGAAGATGCTCCTGGTGATTGCGACTGTGTATTCCAACGACATCCATGCTTCCAAAAACTTGGAGAAATCCTTTTCTCCATATAACCGATAGATGAGAGCCATCAAATAGATGTATGGCTCCCTCAGGTTAATCATTCCATACTAGCCATTGCTCCAGTTAGTGAACTTATTGTCCTACTTCTACCATGAGGCCATCAATAGGCTGGTGTCATGGAACTCATAGAACTTCACCATGAATTTTGTGTTGAGCCATTCCTTTGTGTCCCTGAGCTTGTAGTATTTATGGACTTCTATAGGGAGGAAAAATTCAAAACATCCACCATTCTCATTGTTTATCAAGTATTTATGCCCATCTGAGTGGTCTATGAGCCATTTCATAACCTCCATGTAGGGGAAAACCGAGGTTCTTCTTGCCACCATGTGTAAATATGACCGTCAAATGTTCAGTAACACCTGTTCATCGAGCACCCTCACGTTTGGGTCATTGTGTGGGATATACTATAGGTATTCTTCTCAGCTAATTTTGTTAAAGAGATCCCCACATTATGGGAGCATTACTTTGGACCCGATGCTTTCTTCACTATCACTGAAGGCTGGAGGTTGGAAAAATATTTCTTTGTCTATGTTTTGATGATAGGCTCCACCATGAGAGCATACTCCAACTGCCTCGCGGTCCCCAGAGAATAACCTTCACCTATTTCATCTTTCTTTAGCTTGGGTACCCTCAGCGAGTGTCTAGTGGTTGGATTTCTCGATGGCATCTTTCCTTTAAGCTTGTTAAACCTAGTTTTGATAATCGGGGGTCAGTATAGTCTCAAGGTGCTCGCTTTTCTCCTTCGTATGATCTGGAATTAAACTTGTGCACAAAATGAATTGGTTCAAAACCACTTTAGATATTTAAACATGGATGAACTTACCTTGTCGCATCAACCATTCAATTTATGTTATGAGTGTAAATTCATTAAATTTGTCACTAGATATTCAAATATGTTTAGACTTAAATTCATTGTGGTTTGACGGTGTGGGCACAGGTGGTAATGTGGCCTATCGGTGATTTCAAATTGTTGTTGTTTAATCAGCGCAAGAGGTAGCAAAAAATGTGGGGTCGGGCATTAACTAGTTTATTAAATGTGCAAATCCAATTGTATCTTATGCCGCAAACATCCCATCGTTACTCTCTTTAAGTTGTTGGATCAGAGTTCGGGATTGTGCTTCAAAAATTTTCGTTGATATCCTCTTACAAAAGATATGGTGTCGATCGGTCTTTCTATACAGAGCTGACATGGACCTAAGGAACCAAAAAAATGACTCAGGATAAAACTAGACTGTACGACCCCCTTACGTGGTAAAGACATGTGGCATTCAAGACCAGTGACTTCATTCACTTGTTTAAATAGAAATTGGGACTTTCTTTAATCCATAAATTCTAAAATCCAATCCTAACTTGTCGACACCGAAAAGTGTCAAGGATCGGTGATCGACAATAATATTACCCAAGTGCTCTCGGATCGACTCTCTCGAAAAATTCCCGATACCGAAAACGCATCGGGGATCGGTGATCGACGATAATTTTATCGTGGTCAAAATGATTGTTGTAACCTTTCTAGATTTCCTCGATCCTGATAAAGTGCATTGGGCATCGCTATCGACGGTTTCTTTATGTCCTTTGTTAACATCTTTCCTTCTTGTATTTTGTCGATGCCGAAGGGGATCGACTATCTCTTGAACCTTTATGCGGATAACTTACGTAAGCCAAATATGCATTCTATTGATGTCTATGAGGATTGGTGCTTGGGGACTATTATTTTGTGTGGTTCCTTTACTTTATTGAAATTTTTCCTACATTGAACCTGAGTGCATTAGGTGCAGTGTTTAGCTGTCAATTCTTAATTTGGGTGTCAAGGTCATTTAGACATGAGGTTTCACAAGTTCAAACAAACCTGACTAGGGTATAAGAGACATGAAAACAAAACAAATATAAACCATTTCCCAAAGTGAAATTGAGTCACACAGTGAAGAAAACAAGTGGTACCCAAAAAGTGACAAAATTTGATAAGGATTTTTAGGGTGTGTTGAGCACTCAACAAATGGCGACTTATTGGGAGAAAGTAGAATCTTTGTTCCTTCCTTGGGCTCAGCTGATATAGAAGTTGGTTAAGAGCTTAACTAGTTTTTATCAGATCCTCTTCTATCCTTGCGTTTGAAATTCTCTCGGTTGATGAATCTAGGCCAACCTATGGGATTTCAAACTTTATTCCACCTTCATTCCCTTTAACCATGATCTACTCTCTCTTTTTACATGAGTCGAGTAAAGCATTCACTGGCACCAAGATGTTAAGTTATCATCATTCACTTGTTGCGGTGTTGCTCCACTACCAACGAGCATTTATAGCCCCGACAATATCACCCTGAAATCACAGACCTTTCTCCACTTCCAGCGAGAGTCCATAGCCCTGGTGTAGTTATATACATACCCTCTCCTACATTTCACTCATTTGATATAATTGATTTTATTTCGACAGAATGCCCTAAGCGATTGGGAGAGGAGGATGTATGTTATTTGCAAAATGAGATGATTAAGGTGAATTTTTTCTAGCTTTGTCTTGAGGTACATCTAGTCCTTTCCAGCTTACCATATTTCACTTTAGGTTTTACCAGACCACCAGGCAGACACTTCATCACTTTCCAAGGTTGTTTATTTGAAAATATTAGATACATAAATCCTTCAAGACAACATCAATTCTCCCAACGTTTCTTGTGTTGTATGTAAGCATGAGTCAGGAACAGAGTTTGATATACCACATGAATTAAGGTCAACCAATGCCTTGCGAAACACAATATTCAAAGTGAAAAAAATACTATAACAAGAAAACAAAAAATGAATGACTCTACAATCATCCTACCTAAAAAAAAAATATCACGAAAACACACAGATTTGTTTTTTAACAGAAATATTATTTTAGGGTTTGGCCATTCATCAGGAGGGTGTCAGGCTCCCCCCTCAAATTTTGCAACCGATACGTGCCTACCCCAATTTTTTTGGCTACCTAAAAAGGTATGAGCCATATATTTTGAAACTTCGAATGTTTTCCCTTCGGCTCATTTGCTCTATCCCATTTCAAGACTAAGTCTCCTACTTCAAAATTCTTCTCTTTTTCCTTATGTTTGTCAAACAACCTTTTAAATATATGTTGATGAGAAATGAACTTTTATTTTTCTTTCTCCCTCTCTTATTCTAGCATGAGGAGGGCATCAATTCTTTGTTGAATAAATGATGAGGGTTGTCCTCTAGAAACCTGAGAAAGATGAAGAGATGGAAGATATAGCTCGTTCATGAGAATGGCTTCTTGTCCATATACCAGAAAGTATGGGGAATTCCCTATATCTTCCATGGGTTTTACCCTATCGGCCCATAAGGAGTTATGAAGTGAACTATGCCAATTCCTCTGATTATCTGCACCTGTTTTCTTTAATATCCTCACTAGGTTCTTATTGGTTTATTCTACCACTCCATTCCCCCATGGATAGTAGTTTGCAAAGTACCTAATTATGATCCCTTTGTCTAGAGAGAACTCTGTTAATAAGGTGGAATAAAAATAAGAGACATTATAAAAAACAAGAATGGAAGGCATACTGAACCTTGTGATTAGTTTTTGTTCTATGAATTGGATTACCACCTTTTCGTTTACATGAGTCAGAGGGATGGCCTCTGTCCATTTAGTGAAATAGTCTGTGGAAGTCAATATGTATCTATATTTTTTTGAATAACTCGATGTAATTTCTCCTATGACATATAACCCCCATTGATAAAATGATCTAGAGACGACCACAGGTTGGAGTGGGACAATTTCCCTCTTTTCCCTCTCCATGCTCATTTGACAAGTTTTACAATTTATAGAGTGTGTGTGAGTGTCTCTAAACCGAGTAGGCCAATAATAGTCGGCTCTCAGTATCTTGTGAGCAGTGGTATTCCCTGCAAAGTGTCCACCTACAGGACCATCATGGAGCTCCTTAAGAACCTTGTCTACGTCTCCACATTTGAGACATCTTAGAAGTACTCCATCATAATTAACATGGAAGAGCACCAAATTTATGAGGCAATATTGTGTCAATTTTAGTCTGAGAGCTCTCCTCTCCTTAGGGTTTAGGTTTTATGGGAAAGTCCTGTGATGCAGGAGATACGTTAGTTTCCCATACCAAGAATATTTCCCTGGAGGAGCATATAAATCTTCACTACACCATAATGCCAATTCATTCTCCCATCCAGGGTCTTCATTTACTAGGTCATGGGATTCAACGACCAATTTACACAATCCTTGTACTTTAACCAGTTTGGCAGGTTTTATATCTAGATCAAATTCTTGGACCACTGCCATCTAGTTTCCTCTTCTTTCCCCCATCTCGTGTTGAGTGAATAGGGAGTGGACTGGAAGATGAGGTACAATAACTTTGGTGTGGTTTTTTAGGATGTAAGATATGAAGTGTTTCACTTCCTTGTACATCGCATAATCCTGTGTTTCTATGGCAGGGTAATTTAGTTCAGCCCCTTGGATATTAGTGCTCATAAATGAGACCGACACCTCATTTTTGTCATCATCCTTCTGAGTCAATAATGTAGCTAACGATTGGTCAGAGGAAAAATTATGGAGGAAAAAATCTCTTCTAAATTCGGGACTTTGCAACACTGGAGCTTGAGATATTGCAGTCTTAATATTGAAAAAAAAAAACATGAAAACTGACAGTATATTGTTAGCCACTTGTAATCTTTCACATATTACTAAAGACACTACCATCCATGTTGAAAACATTAGTAGAGATAACATTAGAAATATGACTACAAATCAGCTAATATGTTTGAAGTACTTGCATGACATTAACTTATATTGAAGAAAAGTATGATTGAATTTCCATTCTACAACCATCTCAATTTCATTCTTAAGATCAATTTCTTTACTTGGCACAATTATAGGTGTGTTTCTTGCACAAGTTGTCTTCCTTATTTTTTCCATTGTTTGAAGAGATTGATTTTCCTTTATGTGATGAGCATGTACAACATATTCATTTCCTTCTTTAGTTAAGTGATATTGATTTTGTTCCCTGTAGAATATTTCTTTGTGATAATACAAATAAGGGCTACCTAAGACCATTCCACATTCATTGAGTGGCACTACATCACACGTTACCTCATCCACAAACTTTGATGAAATTGAAAAATTTTAAGTGCATTTCTTTGTTATGTGCAATTTATTATTATTGCTTATCCATTTAAGTGAGTAAGGTTTATGATGCATCTTGGTGTTTAATACCAATTGTTTAACCACTTCCTCTAAAATCAAGTTAGATTGATATCCACTATATATTAATGTATCGATCTTAGTATGTTTCATTATCACACTTATGTGAAACAACTTGCATATAGAATCATATCCATCACCAATTTTACCTGTCAAACCAACTGTTGTGATATTAGTCTCATCACCTAAATCATATCCCAAGTATGTTGGTCGTGTTGTTGTTGTAATTATTTTCCTCCCTTTCCTTTCTTTGAACCACTTTAGTCTCTTCTCTGGGTGCAATTTCCAACAATGGTCATCATCATGCCCTTCTTTCTTTCAATGCTTGCAAGAGAGCTTATCTTCCCTTCTTGTCGCTGAATTTTCTTTCTTTACATTCCCCTTATGTTTTTCCTCTTTCCTTGAAGACGACTCCCCTGATACACCAACTCTTGTTTTCCCTACCTCAATGTGCGTTTCTTGAATAGAAACCTCATCAATATTAGTAGGTCCAAACATAAATACAACATTTCAAATATGTGCAGGTAAACCTCCTATTTATTTCATAAGAGTTTCTTGGGTATGTAATGGAAAATTCAACATTAATGCCATCTTACAAAATTCATCTGTGTATTCTTGCATTGTTTGTCCCTTTCTTAGTTTAATACATTATCATTCACTTAAATCCTTCTCTTTAGAAACCAAAGAACCAAATTGCTTTCTTAGTGCGAAAAACAAATCTTGCCATGATGGAAATACATTACCAACTTGTTGCATGCCATTTTGCAACTTGCTTTGCCACCAGATGAGTGTTGTTCCTACAAGACAAATCGATGCCAACTAGATTTGAGATGCCTCATTCTTGATTTGTTGCAAAATGTAATAAACTTCCATCTGTCTGACCCAATTATCAAACCTCTCAACATTGACTTCACCATCGGACATGGGTAATTCAAATTTCACATCAAGCTTAATTAAAGGCATATCATGTTTATGTTTATGGGAATGTTTTCTTGTGGTGGATTTTGAACTTGTACTTGAAGAAGAATAATATGATGGAGAAGAAGGAGGTGAAGGAGGAGGTTTAGGAGGATCCTCTCCTTCTTCACTTTTGTCTTGTTTAGAACATTCCCCTTGGAAATGCCTCTTTGTTCCAAGTAATCCTCACATAAGACCGTCACCATCTAAAACATGGTGAATAAAGTCTTTTGCAACTCGATCTCATTCTGAGACATGTCTTCTTCCGATGCCATCTCCTCACCTTGAGAAGTCCTCTTTCTTGATCCAATCTCTAGATCCCCTTCTATAATCTTTCCTTCACCATGATTAATCTTTTCCCTGGTAATCATGCAAACTCAAAAACCAACCATCAACCTGCTCTGATACCACTTGATCCAAAATGATCTTTTAAAGACTTGGTTAAGTTTTAAGCATGATTTCATTTACCAATTATGAATTTATGAAAGAAGAAGAAATTAATGACATATTATAGCATCCATAATAATAAATTCATAGAATAATGTAAGAACAAAGAACAACAAACCATAACATCAAAGTTGTTAACGCAGTTTAGAAAGATTGCCTACGTCTCCGGGCCTTTGTCTCAGTGGGTGAGGCTTTCTTATTTCTCTTCAATGCTTAAAAATTACATATGAAAAGGGTCAAAAGGATTACAAACTGGTCTTTTTGTGTTCTTCTCGACCTCAAGAATCCAACACAACTGACGACACTGAAAAATGTTGAGTGTATCTCTCGGAATTGGCCCACAAAGTTCCCCTCCTCAATGGATTCCCTGCATAAAAATGGCTTTGGCTTTCAAATTCCTCAACATTTCTCTTTTTATAAACCTCTCTTAATGTTGCTAAGAACCCCTAGTTTATTTATATTTGTATTTTTCATCAACCTCTCAACTTCCTTCAAAGATCTAGCCTCAAATCAGGCTCCAGATCAACCAAAAATGGGCAACAATCACCAAAAATCAGGCTTTTAATAATAAAAATATAAAAACTATAGAAAAAAACTGACATTGGCAAAAATTTGGGCACGCAGCCCCTTTTCTCTGGGCTCTTGGTCGCATGGGGCACCATGTGGCCTCACACTGGCCTTCACCGACCGGGGCTTATCCCTAAACCAACGCTTTAAACTAATTTAAATAGTGTTTCAGTCATATGGTTAAACAAGAACCATAGTAGATCAGTCGGTCTGCCCCCTTTCACAAAGTCGTTGGCTCATCTAGATGTTAAGGGTTCGAATTCATCAGAGGCTATAACAAATTTTTTAACTAGCCAATTTTGGAAAAATATGGGGTGCCATGTGGTGCCCTTTGATTGGGCCACGTGTCACCCTATGATTGGACTGTACCACACAGTCGGTGCATAGTCAGATGCCATGTCACCATGGTACATCCCATTCACCTTCCACGTCATTTAACATAAAACCACATCTCATGCCATGTCATCATCTATACTACATAGTGACCCTACCATGTCAGCATCCGTACAACCTAGTTGTCATCTGTACTGTCATTAGGCCACATCATGTATGGACTGCAATGTTTCATTAGTATAGTGTCACGTGTCAAATCCATACGGGTTCCAAATCATCTCAAAAATGCCAAATTCGAGTGACACGTGTAACCTACTAGTGATGCCATGTCATCATGATGACATCATCATGATGTCATGTTGACGTTACCTATCGTACTGCTGACATCAGCAATATGGCCTATTGACTTTGACTAGTTGACTTTTTTCTTGTCCGGGAAATCAGTCAGAACGTGATATCTTTTGCATACAACGTCCATTTGTGAAAATAATTATATGGCCAAAATCAGCGTGACAAGCCGGATGCAATGGCGCTGGTTTTGTATGATTACAAGAACTTTGATTTTTAGGCCTTCCTGGATCCATTTTGGATCATCCTCAGAGGTCCATGACTGTGTATATTATATTCCTACAAGTATCCATGCTTTCCCTCACTACAGGTCACAAATGTCTGCACTTTTCCTCCTACAAATCATGGATATACTCAAGGATATCTTGTATGAAACCCCTTATTTGTGCTATCGACTCCTGCAAACTCCTTACTTCACTTGAATTCTTTGTCTTCTACTCATTGCCTCATATCTCCAACTTGTATTCTTAGAAGTGAATACACATAAGTGATTTGCAATGGACTCTTCT
>SNQJ01S0045283.1:48912-67885 GCA_010110895.2 Picea sitchensis | reverse complement strand
TAATTTCTTGCATATAGATAATGGAATAACATTAGATGATGCCCCTAAGTCAACGAAACAATTATGGAGGTTTATGTTGAAGACTTCAAATGTCAATAGGAATGGTGGGACGGGAGGATTTCCTTTTTATATTCAGAGAAAGCGTTTACAGTTGGTTTATTTCTTAGATCCGTGAGGGATAGATTTTCTCTTTGGTCAGTTCTTTTTATAGGAGTTTCTACTGACTTCAAGGCTTGTAACAGAAATTCCTTTTGTTGGGGAATTCTACACATGTCCATGACTGATACATTCTCTTTTAATCTTTTTAAATATTCTACTATGTTGTAGTATAGCTTGGGTGATTCTCGTGTATGGATATTTATAGGGTTTCTTTGGGAGACAAAAGGTGCTTTTGGGTGATCAGATGTTGGTTTTCCTCTGGACGTTTGGTTAATGGTAAGGTCGTTTGAGATAGGTTGACCCCTACTTCATGTTTTCACAGCCAAGACCTCAGCGAGTGGTTATTGAACCTCAAATAGATCATCGAAAGGCATTGACAGGTCAGCCTCCCATAGCAGCATGGATGTCTCTTTCGGCAGGTCAGCTTCTTCCTAATCAGCAATATTCATCATTGAGTCACTTGATTGTTCAGTAAGGAAAACTTTGTCTAGGAACCGATTGGACATCAAATTCATGGAATGCACCCATTGTAGACAACCTCTTTTAGAATGTTTATCCTGATGATAGGTACAGAAAGAGTCAGATGCTACATTGCCAAGGTCGATGTTTAAGTTGGTTGGGGGCGGTCCAATTGCTTTGAACGGTGGGTTCCTTTAAAAAAAGGGTTTATAGGGCCTTTGGCCTTGGTTTCCTTCCCATGCACTTATTTTCATGTCTATGATTTCATTTGGAAACTTCTTTAACATCCGTTGTAGGTATTTTATGTCTCCACTTCCCTTTTCAGGACCTTGTTCTGTTTGTTTCCCTGGGGGTCTGGTCAATAAGAGTCCTCTCCTGGGTGGAGGTTGAGATTCCTTCTTAACTAATGAGACTTGTCCTTCTTTACATCCCTTCATTTGGAATTCAATTGTTTTGGCTTCCTCTGAATTCTCAGCTAGGGTTGTTTTGGCATCCCTTTTTACAAACATGGAAATGGAAGCAGGGAGAACATTAGCATATACTTCGATTTGCAACTCCTTAGTGGGTTTATCTTTGGGTTGGAATTTGTTTAGGATAGTGGTAAATCATTTATTGAGGTATTTAACCTTTTCTTTTGATATCATGGTGGCAATGAACAACTCAACCATCAAATCTCTTGTAGTGGTTTCTTCTGTGAATTTGTCTAAAAACTCCTTTTGAAACTTCGTCCAAATAGTTATGGACCCTACAAGAAAGTTAAAATACCACGTGGAGGCCGAATTCTCAAAGGTATAGGGGAAAATCCTGCATACTATGTCTTCATGTTGGACATTCATCAATCTAATACCTAGTATGAACTTTTTGATATGGTCTTCAAGAAGTGCAGAGGTTTTAGGGTCAAATTTAGGGAGTAACTTTTCTGGATCTTGGGGAAGGTTATGTACTCATCCAGGGATTGCCAGAGTATATCTGAGGTGGGTTTCCCCTTTCTTCATTATGATCATTGTTATCTTCCATGTCATCCAATTCTGAAGCTGGGCAATCCGAGTTAAACCCTTCCTCGTCAAATTCAAAATCGTCGAGCTCAGAGTGGTTACTGGCTGGTGTTTTTAGGATTATATTAAGGGGGTGTTCTATATCAGTGAGGGAAAAATATATCAGTTCTTCTACCATCTGAAAAAAAACCTAGTCGGAGGTGTCGACCACTGGCCTGCTTACTTGTTTTCTACGAGGATGTAGCAGGGATAAGGGTAGTCCTCCAATTTTTCGGGAATAGGCTCTTGTGCTTCTTATGAACTAGTTCAACTCCTTGTGAGGAAGAGCATAAGGTATTTCATGGAATAGATGTTCTTACTCTTGCTAGGGTGAGTTACACATTTCAGGAGTACTCAGTGTATGTGGGTTGTCTTGAGAATGACTATCCATGCATGTGGGTTGTCTTGAATCCATAGGCTGTGTGAAATATTATGTCAGGAATAGTGTTATCCATTCGTTTATTCAGTCCCTCCTTCTAGCACCATTTCTGTTGAGGGATCCTAAATCCATTTAACTCAATAGCAAGAACCAAACTCGCCACTGAGGAACAATTGGACTATGTAGCGTTTAATAGTGGAATGGTTCTCCATATCTTTCGATCTAGCCAATTATTTGATGGGATTTACATAGTGATTGATAATATGTCTTCTTGTGAAAACTCCTCCTTCAGTTTGAATGTTCTATTTTTGTATTTTATTTTACTATATGGGTCTGATAAAGGATGTGTGCCATTATAAACCAGTTGGTAAAAGGGGGGAAACTTAACTACCGAAGACGGCTTAGCTCGGGATAACCCTCATGCTCAAGCATGCAAAAAAATATTTCCACACCTACGACAAGCCTAGTACTAATACATCAACTTGTTGGTATTTCAAATATTGACTGAGATATAATTATCAAAAGAAAACATACATGCAATAAAATGATGGCAAGAAAAGTAGTTTCCTTAGCTCTAATCACTAATCACATATTAACACAACGATTTCCTTTCCATCATTAGAGACAAGATTTATAAAAATATTGAATCAACTAACTTATCAATAGATTAAAAAACTCTTACTCATTACAGCGTCCATTCATGAGATAAATTTGGAAGTAATTCCTCCTTATATCCAATCACACATGACTTTGATAAAAAACAAAAGTTTGTCTCTGATCCTAAACAAGACTTCTCAATTAAGGTAGTTCGGAAATAGTTCTTTAAAATTACAAAAATGAGGGTCTTTTCCACAACCATCGACCTTTTCTAAAAGGTCGATCCTCTTATTTACAACAAATTATTAACTAAAAATTACTATCAAAAGTGTAAGTTAAGTAAAACAAAACATCACCACATGGTGCTTCCATCTCTCTTTATTCTAAGAGTTGTCAAATGGTTTCACTTAAGTGGATGACTCTTCTCATACTCCAACCATTTGACGAAGAGTTCCTCACATGTGTTGGTCCATCAGGGCTGAAGGGATCTCCTTTATTTCTACTTCCCATGCCCGATACTTGACTATTTTAACACTTAACTGTTCTAATACTATTAGAGCCTTGATCGGGTGCTCCATGAACTATTGTACTTGACCTGGCTCCATGTTTTCCACCTTTGGTATCTCTGCAGTCCATGTCGAGTCTTGTTCTGCAAGTTGTTTGACTATGTCATGAAAGTCTACAAAGTCCTTGGGTGAGACGAATTTTGGGAGACCAATGTCTCTCATCTCCCGATTGATCTTGACCCAACCCTTTTTGAAATCAACCCATTTTTCTTGAATCTCCCGTTGAGGTTCTTGGGAAATCTTCACCTAGTATTCGACTGACTTCCTTATTCGATCTATGTTGTTGTCCCTTAGCACCCAAATTTCGTGCTCTTCAGTGTCTCGAAACTTTTGAATTGCGTTGATGTAATCAATTATTTCCACCACTTGATGGGCCTTCGCATACCATATTTCCGTGTCTTTTCAAGTCTCTAGTGCCATAAGGGTGTCTTCTTGGAAATTGGCTATCCTTGCAGTGAAAATGTGTCGTTCACTCATGAATTTTCCATAAGTGTCTTGGAATTCACTTCTCAAAAACACCATGGCTTGCATGGAGTCCTGATAGTATTTCACCAAGTGGTGTAGATGCCCTAACGCCTTTAGCGTAGAAGCTAGCTCCTCTTCATATTTCCTTTCTCTATCTAGGGTGGCATCTGTGATTTCCATCCCTGCGCTGATAAGATCGGATGTTTTGGCATGATTTGTGTTGATCAATTTATCCTCTGTGGTGATGAGGATCGAAATGTCCAATGTAAGCATCCTCTTCTTAGTGGTTCTCTTCATGATGGCTTTCCTCTTTCAGTCGTAGGTGATTTCTTGTATATCAGTGATCTCATCAACCGATTCAGGGATTTGTTGTTCTCCCTAAATTAGAGTGCTTCCCAGGCTCCCGACTATGTGTGTATGTTCAAGGTTGGGTTCCTAAACCTCTTCTATGTGTTTTGATGTCTCGACCTCTGTTCATTTCTCATCGAATGGAAAGGTACTGGCCAAAACTAAGGAATTAGGGGCAGGTTTGGTACTTACCTGATAATCATCTATTGAAATGTTGATTTCCTGTTGTGGGATTTCTTCTTCTTGTCTGCCCGATCCTAGCTCATCCCTCAAGTTTTCCATCGGTGTTCCCAGTATGTTGAGTAGATTAGTGTCCAAGGAACTTTATACCTCATGGCTGTTATGTCGATGGCTCTGAACTAGAGCATCAGGATCTGAGGTGGATGCTTTCTCGAGTTCTTTCTCCTATGCAATCTGCACTGGAGTGACCAGGGATACCTCTGAAATATCCTCATCATCATAGATGGTTATCAAATCAAACAAGGGATTTGGTACACTCTTCCTCCCTGATGTTGTTGCTATCTCTAGCTGAGTCGAAATTTCCCCTGGTGATCCGACCTGTGGTCATGGACCTTCATGGTTTTCTGACCTGGTGATTTCTTCAAGATCTATCAACTCTGGGCCACTTTGTTCTCCTCGGATTTTGACTGGATCATCAATGGGGATCCTTTTCGTCTCTATTAGATCAGGGTCATTTTTCAATTGAGCAATGATTCTTTATGCCCCTTTTATCAAGAGAAATCCACTTCTTTGTGCATATGTTGTTTCTGTTCCTCTGATTTCTTCCCTGGCTCTGAGGGCCTCTTGATCTGACTACTCTATCGTTTCCACCTATTCATCCATGCTCATGGCCTTGAATCTAGTCATATTTGGGTTTTCCATCCTATGCACCACCTCATCCCAATCTTGGATGCACTTTTTTAAAATTTTGTCCTCAATCTTATCATGAGCATATGACCAACATGATGATACTTGTGAAGCATGTTGGGGAACTAGACCTTTGCAATCGTTCTCACGGAATTGGCCTGTTTGGAACATGAATTCCAGTTGGTTAAGCCCTTCTTGTTTATCTTAAGCAGTATCCTTCACCAGATAGAACCTTATATGAAAACCTTAGGGTATGAACATTTGTTTCTTATCATTGACTAATGTGGTGTTGTAGCCTTGCAGGATAGTCTGATAGCAGATTTCTCCCACAATGATTCGGTCTAGGACATGAGAAGGTAGAATATGTGGTGCTCTGGTGGCCCTGAACACCCTGAGGTAGGTTGAGAATTTGTCTAAATACCAATGGCCTACCTTTTCTATCATTTTATTTCCTATCGTAGATAATCCTTGGCATTTCTTCTTAAAAATAATAAAATGAATGCATGCGATGAATTCATCGTAGATGAGTGCATAAGATTTTTTGTACTTTTCTCCCATAGTATGATGAATTAGACATGGATCGGGAGCTTCGCAACATGCCATCTTAGATTCATGTCGGTGAAGATATTCCTTGCGTACATGACATCGAGTAGGTACAAGGCCACGTAGAAAGTGGGTGCCTCCCCTCCCTTTGGTGTATGAGCCTATTGTACACATATGATTAATTGTTTTGATATTATCACTCCTAAGTTGAAGATGCTCATGGCGATTGTGACTGTGTATTCCAACGACATCCATGCTTCCAAAAACTTGGAGAAATCTTTTTCTCCATATAACCGATAGATGAGAGCCATCAAATAGATGTATGGCTCCCTCAAGTTAATCATTCCATACCAGCCATTGCTCCAGTTAGTGAACTTCTTGTCCTACTTCTACCATGAGGCCATCAATAGGCTGGTGTCATGGAACTCATATAACTTCACCATGAATTTTGTGTTGAGCCATTCCTTTGTGTCCCTGAGCTTGTAGTATTTATGGACTTCTATCGGGAGGAAAAATTCAAAACATCCACCATTCTCATTGTTTATCAAGCATTTATGCCCATCTGAGTGGTCTATGAGCCATTTCATAACCTCCATGCAAGGGAAAATCGAGGTTTTGCTTGCCACCATGTGTAAATACGACCGTCGGATGTTCAGTAACACCTGTTCATCGAGCGCCCTCACGTCTGTGTTGTTGTGTGGGATATACTCTAGGTATTCTTCTCAGCTAATTTTTTTAAAGAGATCCCCAAATTATGGGAGCATTACTTTGGACCCGGTTCTTTCTTCAGTATCACCGAAGGTCGGAGGCTAGGAAAAATCTTTCTTTGTCGATGTTTTGATGATAGGCTCCACCATGAGAGCATACTCCAACTGCCTCGTGGTCCCCAGAGAATAACCTTCACCTATTTCATCGTTCTTTAGCTTGGGTACCCTCAACGAGTGTCTGGTGGTTGGATTTCTTGATGTCATCTTTCCTTTATAGCTTGTTAAACCTAGTTTTGATAATCGGGGGTCAGTATAGTCTCGAGGTGCTCATTTTTCTCCTTCGTATGATCTGGAATTAAACTTGTGCACAAAATGAATTGGTTCAAAACCGCTTTAGATATTTAAACATGGATGAACTTACCTTTTCGCATCAACCATTCAATTTATGTTATCAGTGTAATTTCATTAAATATGTCGCTAGATATTCAAATATGTTTAGACTTAAATTCATTGTGGGTTGACGGTGTGGGAACGGGTGGTAATGTGGCCTATCAGTGATTTCAAATTATTGTTTTTTAATCAACGCAAGAGGTAGCAAAAAATGTGGGGTTGGGCATTAACTGGTTTATTAAATGTCCAAATCCAATTGTATCTTATGCCGCAAACATCCCATCGTTCCTCTCTTTAAGTTGTTGGATCGGAGTTTTGGATTGTGCTTCAAACATTTTCATTGATATCCTCTTGCAAAAGATATGGCATCGATCGGTCTTTCTGTACAGAGCTGACATGGACCTAGGGAACCAAAAAAATGACTCGGGATAAAACTAGACTGTACGATCCCCTTACGTGGTAAAGACATGTGGCATTCAATACCAGTGACTTCATTCACTTGTTTAAATAGAAATTGGGACTTTCTTTAATCCATAAATTCTAAAATCCAATCCTAACTTGTCGACACCGAAAAGTGTCAAGGATCGACGATCGACAATAATATTACCCAAGTGCTCTCAGATCGAGTCTCTCAAAAAATTCTCGATACCGAAAACGCATCGGGGATCAGTGATCGACGATAATTTTATCGTGGTCAAAATGATTGTTGTAACCTTTATGGATTTCCTCGATCCTGATAAAGCGCATCGGGCATCGCTATCGACGGTTTATTTATGTCCTTTGTTAACATATGTCCTTCTCGTATTTTTTCGATGCCGAAGGGGATCGACTATCTCTTGAACCTTTATGCGGATAAATTACGTAAGCCAAATACGCCTTCCGTTGATTTCTATGAGGATTGGCGCTTGGGGACTTTTTTTTTGTGTGGTTCCTTTACTTTCTTGAAATTTTTCCTACATTGAACCTAAGTGCATTAGGTGCAATGTTTAGCTGTCAATTCTTAATTTGGGTGTCAAGGTCATTTAGACACGAGGTTTCACAAGTTCAAACAAACTTGACTAGGGTATAAGAGACATGAAAAAAAAACAAATATAAACCGTTTCCCAAAGTGAAATCGAGTCACACAGTGAAGAAAACAAGTGGTACCCAAAAAGTGACAAAATTTGATAAGGATTTTTAGGGTGTGTTGAGCGCTCAACAAATGGCGACTTATTGGGAGAAAGTAGAATCTTTGTTCCTTCCTTGGGATCAGTTGATATAGAAGTTGGTTAAGAGCTTAACTAGTTTTTATCGGATCCTCTTCTATCCTTGCATTTGAAATTCTCTCAGTTGATGAATCTAGGCCTACCTGTGGGATTTCAAAATTTATTCCACCTTCATTCCCTTTAACCATGATCTACTCTCTCTTTTTACATGAGTCGAGTAAAGCATTCACTGGAAATAGGCCTTTAATTTATCATCATTCACTTGTTGCGGTGTTGCTCCACTGCCAACGAGCGTTTATAGCCCCGACAATGTCACCCTGACATCACAGACCTTGCTTCGCTTCCAGCGAGATTCCATAGCCCCGGTGTAGTTATATACATACCCTCTCCTACTTTTCACTCATTTGATATAATTGATTTTATTTCGACAGAATTCCCTAAGCGATTGGGAGAGGAGGACGTATGTTATTTTCAAAATGAGATGGTTAAGGTGAATTGTTTCTATCTTTGTCTTCAGGTACATCTGGTCCTTTCCAAATTACCATATTTCACTTTAGGTTTTACCAGAACACCAGGCAGACACTTCATCACTTGCCAAGGTTGTTTATTTGAAAATATTAGATACATAACTCCTTCAAGACAACATCAATTCTCCCAACGTTTCTTGTGTTGTATGTAAGAATGAGTCAAGAACAGAGTTTGATATACCGCATGAATTAAGGTCAACCAATGCCTTGCGAAACACAATATTCAAAGTGAAAAAAATACTATAACAAGAAAACAAAAAATGAATGACTCTGCAATCATCCTACCTAAAAAAGAAATATCACGAAAACACACACATTTGTTTTTTAACAGAAATATTGTTTTAGGGTTTGTCCATTCATCAGGAGGGCGTTAGGTTCCCCCCTCAGATTTTGCAACCGATACGTGCCTACCCCAATTTTTTTGGCTACCTAAAAAGGTATGAGCCATATATTTTGAAACTTCGAATGTTTTCCCTTCAGCTCATTCGCTCTATCCCATTTCAGGACTAAGTCTCCTACTTCAAAATTCTTCTCTTTTTCCTTATGTTTGTCAAACCACCTTTTAAATATATGTTGATGAGAAATGAACTTTTATTTTTCTTTCTCCCTCTCTTATTCTAGCATGAGGAGGGCATCAATTCTTTGTTGAATAACCGATGAGGGTTGTCCTCTAGAAACTTGAGAAAGATGAAGAGATGGAAGATATAGCTCGTTCGTGAGAATGGCTTCTTGTCCATATACCAGAATGTATGGGGAATTCCCTATATCTTCCATGGGTTTTACCCTATCGGACCATAAGGCGTTATGAAGTGAACTATGCCAATTCCTCTGATTATCTGCACCTGTTTTCTTTAATATCCTCACTAGGTTCTTATTGGTTTATTCTACCACTCCATTCCCTCGTGGATAGTAGTTTGCAAAGTACCTAATTATGATCCCTTTGTCTAGAGTGAACTCTGTTAATAAGGTGGAATAAAAATAAGAGACATTATAAAAAACAAGAATGGAAGGCATATTGAACCTTGTGATTAGTTGTTGTTCTATGAATTGGATTACCACCTTTTCGTTTACATGAGTCAGAGGGATGGCCTCTGTCCATTTAGTGAAATAGTCTGTGGAAGTCAATATGTATCTATGTTGTTTTGAATAACTCAGTGTAATTTCTCCTATGACATATAACCCCCATTGATAAAATGATATGGAGACGACCACAGGTTGGAGTGGGACAATTTCCCTCTTTTCCCTCCCCATGCTCATTTGACAAGTTTTACAATTTTTTTTGTGTGTGTGTGTGTGAGTGTCTCTAAACCGAGTAGGCCAATAATAGTCGGCTCTCAGTATCTTGTGAGAGGTGGTATTCCCTGAAAAGTATCCACCTACAGGACCATCATGGAGCTCCTTCAGAACCTTGTCTACGTCTCCACATTTGAGACATCTTAGAAGTACTCCATCATAATTAACATGGAAGAGCACCAAATTTATGAGGCAATATTGTGTCAATTTTAGTCTGAGAGCTCTCCTTTCCTTAGGGTTTAGGTTTTATGGGCAAGTCCTGTGATGCAGGAGATACGTTAGTTTCCCATACCAAGAATCTTTCCCTGGAGGAGCATATAAATCTTCACTACACCATAATGCCAATTCATTCTCTCATCCAGGGTCTTCATTTACTACGTCATGGGATTCAACGACCAGTTTACACAATCCTTGTACTTTAACCAGTTTGGCAGGTTTTATATCTAGATCAAATTCTTGGACCATTGTCATCCGGTTTCCTCTTCTTTCCCCCATCTCGTGTTGAGTGAATAGGGAGTGGACTGCAGGATGAGGTACAATAACTTTGGTGTGGTTTTTTAGGATGTAAGATATGAAGTGTTTCACTGCCTTGTACATCACATAATCCTTTGTTTCTATGGAAGGGTAATTTAGTTCGTCCCCTTGGATATTAGTGCTCATAAATGAGACCGGCGCCTCATTTTTGTCATCATCCTTCTGAGTCAATAATGCAACTAATGATTGGTCGGAGGAAAAATTATAGAGGAAAAAATCTCTGCTAAATTCGGGACTTTGCAACACTGGAGCTTGAGATATTGCAGTCTTAATATTGAAAAAAAAAAACATGACAACTGACAGTATATTGTTAGCCACTTGTAATCTTTCACATATTACTAAAGCCACTACCATCCATGTTGAAAACATTAGTAGAGTTAACATTAGAAATATGACTGCAAATGAGCTAATATGTTTGAAGTACTTGCATGACATTAACTTATATTGAAGAAAAGTATGATTGAATTTCCATTCTACAACCATCTCAATTTCATTCTTAAGATCAATTTCTTTACTTGGCACAATTATAGGTGTGTTTCTTGCATAAGTTGTCTTCCTTAATTTTTCCATTGTTTGAAGAGATTGATTTTCCTTTATGTGATGAGCATGTACAACATATTCATTTCCTTCTTTAGTTAAGTGATATTGATTTTGTTCCCTGTAGAATATTTATTTGTGATCATACAAATAAGGGCTACCTAAGACCATTCCACATTCATTGAGTGGCACCACATCACACGTTACCTCATCCACAAACTTTGATGAAATTGAAAACTTTAAAGTGCATTTCTTTGTTATGTGCAATTTATTATTATTGCTTATCCATTTAAGTGAGTAAGGTTTATGATGCATCTTGGTGTTTGATACCAATTGTTTAACCACTTCCTCTAAAATCAAGTTAGATTGAGATCCACTATATATTAATGTATCGATCTTAGTATGCTTCATTATCACACTGATGTGAAACAAATTGCATATAGAATCATATCCATCGCCAATTTTACCTGTCAAACCAACTGTTGTGATCTTAGTCTCATCACCTGAATCATATCCAAAGTCTGTTGGTCGTGTTGTTGTTGTAATTGTTTTCCTCCCTTTCCTTTCTTTGAACCACTTTAGTCTCTTCTCTGGGTGCAATTTCCATCAATGGTCATCATCATGCCCTTCTTTCTTTCAATGCTTGCAAGAGAGCTTATCTTCCCTTCTTGTCGCTGAATTTTCTTTCTTTACATTCCCCTTACTTTTTTCCTCTTTCCTTGAAGATGACTCCCCTGATACACCAACTCTTGTTTTCCCTACCTCAATGTGCATTTCTTGAATATAAACCTCATCAATATTAGTAGGTCCAAACATAAATACAACATTTCCAATAGGTGTAGGTAAACCTCCTATTTATTTCATAAGAGTTTCTTGGGTATGTAATGGAAAATTCAACATTAATGCCATCTTACAAAATTCATCTATGTATTCTTGCATTGTTTGTACCTTTCTTAGTTTAAGACATTCTCATTCACTTAAATCATTCTCTTTAGAACTCAAAGGACCAAATTGCTTTCTTAGTGAAAAAAACAAATCTTACCATGATGGAAATACATTACCAACTTGTTGTGTGCCATTTTTCAACTTGCTTTGCCACCAGATGAGTGTTGTGCCTGCAAGACAAAGCGATGCCAACTAGATTTGAGATGCCTCATCCTTGATTTGTTGCAAAATGTAATAAACTTCCATCTGTCTGACCCAATTATCAAGCCTCTCAACATTGACTTCACCATCGTACATGGGTAATTCAAATTTCACATCAAGCTTAATTAAAGGCATATCATGTTTATGTTTATGGGAATGTTTTCTTGTGGTGGATTTTGAACTTGTACTTGAAGAATAATAATATGATGGAGAATAAGGAGGTGAAGGAATAGGTTTAGGAGGATCCTCTCCTTCTTCACTTTTGTCTTGTTTAGAACATTCCCCTTGGAAATGCCTCTTTCGTTCCAAGTAATCCTCATATAAGACCATCACCATCTGAAACATGGTGAATAAAGTATTTTGCAACTTGATCTCATTCTGAAACATGCCTTCTTCCGATGCCATCTCCTCACCTTGAGAAGTCCTCTTTCTTGATCCAATCTCTAGATACCCTTCTATAATCTTTCCTTCACCATGATTAATCTTTTTCCTGGTAATCATGCAAACTCAAAAACCAACCATCAACCTGCTCTGATACCACTTGATCCAAAATGATATTTTAAAGACTTGGTTAAGTTTTAAGCATGATTTCATTTACCAATTATGAATTTATGAAAGAAGAAATTAATGAGATATTATAGCATCCATAATAATAAATTCATAGAATAATGTAAGAACAAAGAAAAACAAACCATAACAACAAAGTTGTTAACGCAATTTGGAAAGATTGCCTACGTCTTCGGGCCTTTGTCTCAGTGGGTGAGGATTTCTTATTTCTCTTCAATGCTTAAAAATTACATATGAGAAGGGTCAAAAGGATTACAAACTGGTATTTTTGTGTTCTTCTCGACCTCAAGAATCCAACACAACTGACGGCACTGAAAAATGTTGAGTGTATCTCTCGGAATTGGCCCACAAAGTTCCCCTCCTCAATGGCTTCCCTGCATAAAAATGGCTTTGGCTTTCAAATTCCTCAACATTTCTCTTGTTATGAACCTCTCTTAATGTTGCTAAGAACCCCTAGTTTATTTATATTTGTATTTTTCATCAACCTCTCAACTTCCTTCGAAGATCTAGCCTCAAATCGGGCTCCAGATCCCCCAGAAATGGGCAACAATCACCAAAAATCAGGCTAATCTAAAAACTATAGAAAAAAACCCACATTGGCAAAACTTTGGGCACGCAGACCCTTTTCTCTAGGCTCTTGGTCGCATGGGGCACCATGTGGCCTCACACTGGCCTTCACCAACCGGGGCTTATCCCTAAACCAATGCTTTAAACTAATTTAAATAGTGTTTCGGTCATATGGTTAAACAAGAACCATAGTAGATCAGTCGGTCTACCCCCTTTCATAAAGTTGTTGGCTCATCTATACGTTAAGGGTTCGAATTCATAGGAGGCTATAACAAATTTTTTAACTAGCCAATTTTGGAAAAATATGGGGTGCCATGTGGTGCCCTTTGATTGGGCCAAGTGTCACCCTATGATTGGATTGTACCACACAGTCGGTGTACAGTCAGTGCATAGTCAGCTGCCATGTCACCATGGTACATCCCATTCACCTTCCACGTCATCTAACATAAAACCACATGTCATGCCATGTCATCATTTGTACTACACAGTGACCCTACCACGTCAGCATCCATACAAACCAGTTTTCATCTGTACTGTCATTGGGCCACATCATGTATGGACTGCAACGTTTCATTAGTATAGTGACATGTGTCAAATCCATACGGGTTCCAAATCATCTCAAAAATACCAAATTCGAGTGACATGTGTAACCTACTGGTGATGCCATGTCATCATGATGTCATGTTGACGTTACCTATCGTACTGCTGACGTCAGCAATATGGCCTATTGAATTTGACTAGTTGACTTTTTTCTTGTCCGGAAAATCGGTCAGAACGCGATATCTTTTGCATACAACGTCCATTTGTGAGAATAATTATATGGCCAAAATCAGTGTGATGAGTCGGATGCAATGGCGTTGGTTTTGTATGATTACAAGAACTTTGATTTTTAGGCCTTCCTGGATCCATTTTGGATCATCCTCAGAGGTCCACGACTGTGTATACTATATTCCTACGAGTATCCATGCTTTCCCTCACTGCAGGTCATAGATGTCTGCACTTTTCCTCCTAAAACTCACGGATATACTCAAGGATATCCTGTATGAAACCCCTTATTTGTGCTATCGACTCCTGCAAACTCCTTACTTCACTTGAATTCTTTGTCTTCTACTCATTGCCTCATATCTCCAACTTGTATTCTTAGAAGTGAATACACATAAGTGATTTGCAATGGACTCTTCTCTATGTTATATAAGAGAAATTTATCAATGACATGCAACTCATGATGGCATGCAACTCAAATGCAACTCACATGCAATATGTTATCTTCTATTTACTCCACTTTGCTTTTCCCTATAATAATTAATTATGTCTCCAATAATTAATTATTCCTGCAATAATTAATTATCCTTGTGATAATTAATTATCTTTTGTTTACTCGCACTTTACTTAGATGTGCAAAATTATTCATCCCTACAATAATTAATTATCCCTGCAATAATTAATTATCTTTTGTTTACTACCACTTTTCTTCGACATGAAAATTTGTTTAAGAGTTGATATCAATGAAAATCAATCTTCCAACATCTACACTTTTGACAATTAATATTTTTCGATAATTAGTTAATGGCATGCAACAATTAATTAACCTTTTTGCAATCACTCTGACTGGTCAAGATTCTTGATGACCTTCTAGAGGTATACTCACCTTCATGTCTTTATTCTTTATCAATTGTGGGTTCCATGACCAACCTGTCCCAACATACTATCACAAGATATGTTCATGTACCATACCATGTACCAAACCTGTACCATGCATCAACCATGAATATCAACACATTTACCATACCATGTGTCAACCAAGCACATCAACCATGTACATCAACTTGTACCACTTCATCAATGAATAACCATATCATTCCATACACCATGTACCATAAGATATACTAAACAAGTAACACTAATGGTGTACCTCAATCAAGTACCATCATCACCAAGAGATGTATCCAGGGATGATTTTAAGGATGGAAATTTATTTTAAAATGTAGAAACCTTGGCGAATCTTACTAATCCTTCATATGCCAACTAAAAATGTTTGGCAATTTTTTTGTAAAAATATTCAAATTTCTAGGGATTTTATATAGTTTGTATAAAATCTTTGCAATGTTTAAGGTAAAATAATTTTATCCTATAGAATTTGGGTGAATCATTTTTAGAATAGAAAATATGTTTTTGGGAAAAACCATGGAAAATTATCCCATGAGAAAAATTTAGCCCCTAAAATCATCCCTAGATGTATCATGTCCATGTGTTACCATATACCAAGTGTATACCTTAATAATGTGTCAATATCAATGGTAGAAATCTAAAACAAAAACCAATTGTCCAACGATCTCATCCACATTTCTAGGGATTCCATACATCTCTAAGGGTTGACATCAATATCTAAGATCACTCTCCAAGGGTTGACATCAATGACAACCAATTGTCCAAACCAACTGTCCAAAAAATATGTTATCTTCTAATTTGAGGGAAACCTTGAGAAACATATGACTCCAAGCCTTCTCCTATAACATAATCAAAATCATGTGAGTAGTGATAGAGTATTGAGATAGAATCCAGGGATGAGTGATACATTTTTCTCTAAAGATTGACATGTGATTCTGGAGCATATTTAGGTGACATGGTTTCTTAGATCAACTTAATGTTTTATGTATCTTGTATGGTGATGGGTTGCGTATTTGATCAAATTTATTCATGGAAATTTGAAAACTTGTGATGTTATACATGCCTTATATATTTTGTGATTAACATCTACACATTGAGATCAGAAATTTTAGATTTCACAAAATCAATGAATGATATATTAGTGCTCATATTCAATTCTAGAACAGAAAAATAGTCATCGAAAAAAGGGTTATCATGATTAAATTTTGATTGAGCATGTTCCAAAAATTGAAATTCAAAAGGACTTTCAACATTGTGTATCTCATATGGATAGTCATTAAGAATGAGTCTTTGATAAATGAATTATTGGAAGTCTTGTTGCTCTCATTTATAATTCAACATGTTATCATTGAAAGCGGTATACAAAGACTTCATTGCATTAAAATAGGAGGGTTCTCATGTGGGTGATTATCATCAAACAATTTTGTATAAAGAGAATGAATATCTTTAGATTGTGAAAATGATAGGATTTACTCAATGAGAGGTTTGTCACAGACAAAAATATACTCATGATTCTCTAAAGGGGAGACACTATATATTCCTACTCTGGGTCTAAGGGATTTAATATTTCTGCAGAGGATTCCCCCATAGTTGTGATATAGTGTTGATTAGAGATCGTGTACCCCCTATCCTTCATCATCATATTTGAATATTGTGAATGAGAAATAATTTGATCATTAAGATTGTACCCTTCATAAATAGATATGAGATATGAAAACCAATCCAATATTTCTCGTTCCAAGGCATTTTTACTTTTAGGAAATTTGCAATAAATCTGCATGACTCTTTGAAAGAAATGATCAATAGATTTGTTTCCAAGCCTATGGATTTTTTCAAGTTAATTAAAGAGTTCCTCATAAAAATAATCTACATGAGAAATGATAAATACTTATGTGAACTATTTCCTGCTATGTATCGATTTCACCGGTAATGTCCCAAACTAGGATTTAATCTGTACTTCAAATGTGAGGATAAATAATTGACATATTTCATTATCCCAAACAATCTTAAGATTTTTTCATGTGATGTTAAACTGATTGAAATGTGTGAATACAGAGACATTCCCTTCACTGTTGAATTTTTAGTTTTACAAGAGATTAATTGTCTCGACTAAGATGCCACCAATTGGTCTTGGAAGAATAAAAGGTTTATACCACACAGAGATATGGAGAGGATCCATGGGTTGGTTAAAATAAATTAATGAAATGACTCCACATGGGAAGGCTTGTCATTTGACCCTCCTTGTAGTGCCAATTTTGTTTATGCAATGGAAATTACCTTTTTCAATAGCAGGGGTTACCCCCAATAAGAAGTCCCAATTATACCTCTCACCATTTGGAATATGGAACCCATCCTTATTTTGGCCTCACAACCATTTATAGTTTGGATTTTACCATTTGTGGCTCAGTCCACCGATGAAAGTTTTTTAAGCTAAAGAATGAAATGAAGCTAATCTAAAATGCATGTGTCTAGATGAAACTAAGGTAATCAAAAAATTAAACATAGAACCAACCATGCTCCTATCAATGGTCCAGGAAATAGTTCACATGGAACAGAAACAAGAATATGAATAAAGAACTACAAACCCATAATATTCTAGTATTTAAACAATTATTTACATACATATGCCCACAAATTCAAGAAAATATTCCATAAAGAAATGAATTAAGAATGAAACAAAAATACATGAGAATAGTATACAATATGAAATAAATTCTTACACAACCTGATCATTGATCAAAATGAAAAGTAATAGTCGACCATAGGTCCAACAAGAGAATCAAAGTTCTTCAGAAAATAGCTTCGCCAAATAGGCTTCTCCTCATTAAAAGTTTCGGCAATAGTAAATGAAAACTCAAAGACACAAAATCCCTTCATTTAGATCCAATCCCCGTATTTAGTGATATTCAACTTGAATCTTGGTATTCTTCCTCCCCCCCATGACCTTTCATTTAAAAAAAAAATCCTTGTCCTCCTCAGAATCATGAGGGAATAAGGAAAATAGAAATGTTTATGATTTAATGTATTATATGCAGTTACATTTTGAATTTGTATTTTATTTTCGGTGGGCCATCATTGATTTTGGCCATAACACACCTCAACCACCGTGATGACTAGTATGGATATTGGAAAAATATTATCCCTCCAAGTTTGATATTCAACCATCACGAGATTCAAAATTGTTCTTCAACAGTTTGAGTTTGATTCCCTTTTGTTTCTCCCTTGTTTTTGTGACAACTGTTTTTTTTGTTATTTCTCTATCATATTTAGTGGTAGATCATATTTTCAAGGGTATTGTTGCACACCAGTAGATTTCCTTGATGTGTAGAAGTTGTGCCCTCATGTTTTTCTTCCTTCACATGCTACCTATATGGATTGTTGAGTATTACATTTGTTTAGCCTTGGTACCTAGAACCATTCAACACATAATAGATAAGTGACCATAGAAAAATATTGAAATAAACTTTCAAAAAAATGCATTTGAACCTATAGAACTGAAAAGTTAGCTAAGTGAGAGTTCATATATGCTTCCCTGAGTTCGATTCCCGGTTCCTCTACTCTTGGTTGAAGTACTGTGTTCTTTAGGGATTTTTCCAATGTACTAGATATTAATCCTAAAAACGTGAATAATTGGTGAGGAATATCTGAAATCATATAATAGTGAAGTTGTATATCTAAAAAACACCTTTCCAATGGTATAAAGAATGTGAAAAACCAAAATTGGAGTTGATCATTATGACCAAAATATGAAAGAAGATTTTGTAGGGTCCTACTCATGTATCGACAAGAAAAACACAAACTCTTGTATCAAAAAGTAAATGACAAAATCTTGTGTCAGAAAGATAAGAATGAACTCCCCTATATGTTGGAAATATAAGAACAAAATCCTCTATGTGTTTGCAATAAAATCATGAAGTCAAGTGTCATAAAACTAAGCACAAAATCCCTTATGTGTTAGCAAGATATGCATGAACGCCCCTATGTGTCAGCAAGAAAAGAAGGAACTCATGTGTACAAAATATAAACAATAACTCCCCTATGTGTCGGTAAGATAAGCATGGAATCCCTTATGTGTTAGGAAGAAAAGCGTGAATTCATGTGTTAGAAATATAATACCAAACTCCCTTATGTGTCGGCAATATGAGAATGGAATCCCCTATTTATTAGAGAAATGAAGACAAGTTCCCCAATGGAGGAATACAAATCAAAAAATTTCTAAGTGTCATTTTTAATGGAAAGAAACAACAAGAGCTTGAGTTCAAAAGTCCATAACTTTCTCATATGATGTTGGATTAAGTCATTATTTTTTGCAATGTAGAGAGACAAAGGAGGGGCGTCTAGTGAGAGACCTTACAAATTCATTCAAGCATTTGGGTAGATTTATTTTTAATGAAGTTCATGGTTAATGAGGATTT
>SNQJ01S0045283.1:0-48902 GCA_010110895.2 Picea sitchensis | reverse complement strand
TGTATGAAACCCCTTATTTGTGCTATCGACTCCTGCAAACTCCTTACTTCACTTGAATTCTTTGTCTTCTACTCATTGCCTCATATCTCCAACTTGTATTCTTAGAAGTGAATACACATAAGTGATTTGCAATGGACTCTTCTCTATGTTATATAAGAGAAATTTATCAATGACATGCAACTCATGATGGCATGCAACTCAAATGCAACTCACATGCAATATGTTATCTTCTATTTACTCCACTTTGCTTTTCCCTATAATAATTAATTATGTCTCCAATAATTAATTATTCCTGCAATAATTAATTATCCTTGTGATAATTAATTATCTTTTGTTTACTCGCACTTTACTTAGATGTGCAAAATTATTCATCCCTACAATAATTAATTATCCCTGCAATAATTAATTATCTTTTGTTTACTACCACTTTTCTTCGACATGAAAATTTGTTTAAGAGTTGATATCAATGAAAATCAATCTTCCAACATCTACACTTTTGACAATTAATATTTTTCGATAATTAGTTAATGGCATGCAACAATTAATTAACCTTTTTGCAATCACTCTGACTGGTCAAGATTCTTGATGACCTTCTAGAGGTATACTCACCTTCATGTCTTTATTCTTTATCAATTGTGGGTTCCATGACCAACCTGTCCCAACATACTATCACAAGATATGTTCATGTACCATACCATGTACCAAACCTGTACCATGCATCAACCATGAATATCAACACATTTACCATACCATGTGTCAACCAAGCACATCAACCATGTACATCAACTTGTACCACTTCATCAATGAATAACCATATCATTCCATACACCATGTACCATAAGATATACTAAACAAGTAACACTAATGGTGTACCTCAATCAAGTACCATCATCACCAAGAGATGTATCCAGGGATGATTTTAAGGATGGAAATTTATTTTAAAATGTAGAAACCTTGGCGAATCTTACTAATCCTTCATATGCCAACTAAAAATGTTTGGCAATTTTTTTGTAAAAATATTCAAATTTCTAGGGATTTTATATAGTTTGTATAAAATCTTTGCAATGTTTAAGGTAAAATAATTTTATCCTATAGAATTTGGGTGAATCATTTTTAGAATAGAAAATATGTTTTTGGGAAAAACCATGGAAAATTATCCCATGAGAAAAATTTAGCCCCTAAAATCATCCCTAGATGTATCATGTCCATGTGTTACCATATACCAAGTGTATACCTTAATAATGTGTCAATATCAATGGTAGAAATCTAAAACAAAAACCAATTGTCCAACGATCTCATCCACATTTCTAGGGATTCCATACATCTCTAAGGGTTGACATCAATATCTAAGATCACTCTCCAAGGGTTGACATCAATGACAACCAATTGTCCAAACCAACTGTCCAAAAAATATGTTATCTTCTAATTTGAGGGAAACCTTGAGAAACATATGACTCCAAGCCTTCTCCTATAACATAATCAAAATCATGTGAGTAGTGATAGAGTATTGAGATAGAATCCAGGGATGAGTGATACATTTTTCTCTAAAGATTGACATGTGATTCTGGAGCATATTTAGGTGACATGGTTTCTTAGATCAACTTAATGTTTTATGTATCTTGTATGGTGATGGGTTGCGTATTTGATCAAATTTATTCATGGAAATTTGAAAACTTGTGATGTTATACATGCCTTATATATTTTGTGATTAACATCTACACATTGAGATCAGAAATTTTAGATTTCACAAAATCAATGAATGATATATTAGTGCTCATATTCAATTCTAGAACAGAAAAATAGTCATCGAAAAAAGGGTTATCATGATTAAATTTTGATTGAGCATGTTCCAAAAATTGAAATTCAAAAGGACTTTCAACATTGTGTATCTCATATGGATAGTCATTAAGAATGAGTCTTTGATAAATGAATTATTGGAAGTCTTGTTGCTCTCATTTATAATTCAACATGTTATCATTGAAAGCGGTATACAAAGACTTCATTGCATTAAAATAGGAGGGTTCTCATGTGGGTGATTATCATCAAACAATTTTGTATAAAGAGAATGAATATCTTTAGATTGTGAAAATGATAGGATTTACTCAATGAGAGGTTTGTCACAGACAAAAATATACTCATGATTCTCTAAAGGGGAGACACTATATATTCCTACTCTGGGTCTAAGGGATTTAATATTTCTGCAGAGGATTCCCCCATAGTTGTGATATAGTGTTGATTAGAGATCGTGTACCCCCTATCCTTCATCATCATATTTGAATATTGTGAATGAGAAATAATTTGATCATTAAGATTGTACCCTTCATAAATAGATATGAGATATGAAAACCAATCCAATATTTCTCGTTCCAAGGCATTTTTACTTTTAGGAAATTTGCAATAAATCTGCATGACTCTTTGAAAGAAATGATCAATAGATTTGTTTCCAAGCCTATGGATTTTTTCAAGTTAATTAAAGAGTTCCTCATAAAAATAATCTACATGAGAAATGATAAATACTTATGTGAACTATTTCCTGCTATGTATCGATTTCACCGGTAATGTCCCAAACTAGGATTTAATCTGTACTTCAAATGTGAGGATAAATAATTGACATATTTCATTATCCCAAACAATCTTAAGATTTTTTCATGTGATGTTAAACTGATTGAAATGTGTGAATACAGAGACATTCCCTTCACTGTTGAATTTTTAGTTTTACAAGAGATTAATTGTCTCGACTAAGATGCCACCAATTGGTCTTGGAAGAATAAAAGGTTTATACCACACAGAGATATGGAGAGGATCCATGGGTTGGTTAAAATAAATTAATGAAATGACTCCACATGGGAAGGCTTGTCATTTGACCCTCCTTGTAGTGCCAATTTTGTTTATGCAATGGAAATTACCTTTTTCAATAGCAGGGGTTACCCCCAATAAGAAGTCCCAATTATACCTCTCACCATTTGGAATATGGAACCCATCCTTATTTTGGCCTCACAACCATTTATAGTTTGGATTTTACCATTTGTGGCTCAGTCCACCGATGAAAGTTTTTTAAGCTAAAGAATGAAATGAAGCTAATCTAAAATGCATGTGTCTAGATGAAACTAAGGTAATCAAAAAATTAAACATAGAACCAACCATGCTCCTATCAATGGTCCAGGAAATAGTTCACATGGAACAGAAACAAGAATATGAATAAAGAACTACAAACCCATAATATTCTAGTATTTAAACAATTATTTACATACATATGCCCACAAATTCAAGAAAATATTCCATAAAGAAATGAATTAAGAATGAAACAAAAATACATGAGAATAGTATACAATATGAAATAAATTCTTACACAACCTGATCATTGATCAAAATGAAAAGTAATAGTCGACCATAGGTCCAACAAGAGAATCAAAGTTCTTCAGAAAATAGCTTCGCCAAATAGGCTTCTCCTCATTAAAAGTTTCGGCAATAGTAAATGAAAACTCAAAGACACAAAATCCCTTCATTTAGATCCAATCCCCGTATTTAGTGATATTCAACTTGAATCTTGGTATTCTTCCTCCCCCCCATGACCTTTCATTTAAAAAAAAAATCCTTGTCCTCCTCAGAATCATGAGGGAATAAGGAAAATAGAAATGTTTATGATTTAATGTATTATATGCAGTTACATTTTGAATTTGTATTTTATTTTCGGTGGGCCATCATTGATTTTGGCCATAACACACCTCAACCACCGTGATGACTAGTATGGATATTGGAAAAATATTATCCCTCCAAGTTTGATATTCAACCATCACGAGATTCAAAATTGTTCTTCAACAGTTTGAGTTTGATTCCCTTTTGTTTCTCCCTTGTTTTTGTGACAACTGTTTTTTTTGTTATTTCTCTATCATATTTAGTGGTAGATCATATTTTCAAGGGTATTGTTGCACACCAGTAGATTTCCTTGATGTGTAGAAGTTGTGCCCTCATGTTTTTCTTCCTTCACATGCTACCTATATGGATTGTTGAGTATTACATTTGTTTAGCCTTGGTACCTAGAACCATTCAACACATAATAGATAAGTGACCATAGAAAAATATTGAAATAAACTTTCAAAAAAATGCATTTGAACCTATAGAACTGAAAAGTTAGCTAAGTGAGAGTTCATATATGCTTCCCTGAGTTCGATTCCCGGTTCCTCTACTCTTGGTTGAAGTACTGTGTTCTTTAGGGATTTTTCCAATGTACTAGATATTAATCCTAAAAACGTGAATAATTGGTGAGGAATATCTGAAATCATATAATAGTGAAGTTGTATATCTAAAAAACACCTTTCCAATGGTATAAAGAATGTGAAAAACCAAAATTGGAGTTGATCATTATGACCAAAATATGAAAGAAGATTTTGTAGGGTCCTACTCATGTATCGACAAGAAAAACACAAACTCTTGTATCAAAAAGTAAATGACAAAATCTTGTGTCAGAAAGATAAGAATGAACTCCCCTATATGTTGGAAATATAAGAACAAAATCCTCTATGTGTTTGCAATAAAATCATGAAGTCAAGTGTCATAAAACTAAGCACAAAATCCCTTATGTGTTAGCAAGATATGCATGAACGCCCCTATGTGTCAGCAAGAAAAGAAGGAACTCATGTGTACAAAATATAAACAATAACTCCCCTATGTGTCGGTAAGATAAGCATGGAATCCCTTATGTGTTAGGAAGAAAAGCGTGAATTCATGTGTTAGAAATATAATACCAAACTCCCTTATGTGTCGGCAATATGAGAATGGAATCCCCTATTTATTAGAGAAATGAAGACAAGTTCCCCAATGGAGGAATACAAATCAAAAAATTTCTAAGTGTCATTTTTAATGGAAAGAAACAACAAGAGCTTGAGTTCAAAAGTCCATAACTTTCTCATATGATGTTGGATTAAGTCATTATTTTTTGCAATGTAGAGAGACAAAGGAGGGGCGTCTAGTGAGAGACCTTACAAATTCATTCAAGCATTTGGGTAGATTTATTTTTAATGAAGTTCATGGTTAATGAGGATTTATTGATGAGAAATCCTTGGCATGATATCCCAATAGAATTCCTTCTCCCCCTATCCAAGATCTCCTTGAATCACAGCCCTTCATGATCCAATAATCTAAGAAAAAATCCTTCTCTTCTCTATATCAATGTGTAGAGTGTCCTCTTCCTTCACCCTAGCATTTCTTTTATAATATTGAGTTATAACCTAATACTAATCTCCAAAGTGATTGACGATTAATATTACTTCTCACCTCACTTGAGATCAATGGATAAGATTAAATGCAAATTAATTTTAAGATTTCCTTAAATAACTCAACTAATTAATAAAATCACTTTAATTTAATAATTCTTTCAATTAAAGTAAATTATCAAGGTAGAATAATTTGGACAGCTTCCACACGTCTAGACGCTTAGACCTGTGTGGAAATACCTTTTGGATGCTACCAAACATCAACACCCCCTCTTAGCGAGGAACGTATTTTTCACTAGTCCAAGTTTGTCCCTGAAGAACACAAACTTCCCTTTCACTGAGGGTTTGGTTAGAATATTTTCAACCAACTCATTTATGGAAATACATTGAATCTTTACTACTCCCTTCTGGATCCTATCTCGAATGAAATGATATCTAATCTCTATATGCTTAGACCTATCATGGAATACCAGATTCTATGATAGTTTTATACAACTACAATTATTGAAATATATCACCATAGGCTCCAACTCATTATCAAATAAACTTGTAAGCAATTTCTAAAGGAAAATGGATTCACAATTAGCCATACTCTCCACCATATACTCTATGTCTCATGAAATGAGTTCTACAGAAGTATTCTTCCTACTGAACCATGTTATCATTGTTGATCCCAAGATAAAGAAACACCTTGAGGTGTTATTTTTTTATAATACACTCCATGCCCAATATGAGTATGTATATCCATGCAACTCCACTCCATATCCTATAATATACCTCAATAAATATGCCAATGTAACTCTCAAGTCCTTACGCACATGCTTCGTTGTTGTCTAATGCACCTGCCTCGACTACACCATGAAATGAATCAAGTTGTTCACAAGAAAACATATATCTGGCCTGATTTTGACCAAATACATCAAGGACCCTATCAACTTCCTATATATTTTGGGATCCACCAACTTTGAATCTAAATTGATAACTTTCTTCATATTGGTTACCATAGGTGTATCCATCGCTCTACAGTTATCCATCATGAATCTCCCCAATATCTCAATTGCATACTTCTCTTGACCAAGAAATATCTATCCCAATACCTGACATACCTGTAATACAAAGAAATAATGAATCAATCCAATGTCCTTCATCTCAAACTCAGTAGCTAAATTTGCTTTGCACCCTATAATAGGATCCTTTGTACCAATGAGAAACAAATCATCTACGTACATAAACAATATGATTATATATTTCCCAATAAGTATGAAGTACAAGTCAGGATCTTCCTCACTCTTGGTAAATCCCATACTATGCAAGTATCCATCAATCCTAGAATAACATGCCCTAGGTGTGTGTTTGAGTCCATACAAGGATTTCTTAAGCCTACATACATTAGACTCCCTCCCATGTACCTCAAATCCCTGAGGTTTATCTATGTATACTTCCTCCCATACAAGGCTTTCTTAAACCTACACACATTATACTCACTCCCATGTACCTCAAATCCATGAGGTTTCTCTATGCCTAAGGGCTTGTACAAATATTGAGCATCGACTCGTATCTATATCATAAATGGCATTTATTGTAATAAACCTGAGTGTGAAAATGTTTTGATTGTGATATGATAGCACTAGAGTAGTGGGAAGGAAGGCTCAAGAAGCCCCTCCCTATATAAATGTATGTAGTCTATGCCCAAATGAGGCTGTTGAAGATAATTGTATTTTTGGCTGCTGAGAATTGTTATTTGTTGTTGGATATTATAGTAAATTGTTGTTGAAGAGTTTCTAAAGAAAGCCTTGTAAATTCTTTGCAAAATGAATATAATAGAAGAATATTACTTCGAGATCCCTGTACATGTTTTCCTTTGAGTAATTAGGTAATGTCATGTTATTTTATTTTATGTATTTTTATGCATGTGTGTGTATTTTATGGTTAATTGAATGAACCTATAGTGTTCTATAAGTTTCAATTGTTTCTCTTATGAGGCACTGGTGCAAGGAGTGCACAGTAGCCACACAAGGAGTGTGAAGGCAGAGTCGTTTTCAAGCTTAATAGCTCAGAAGAGATAATGTGAAATTGTGCAGAGCAAGTGTAATGAGTGCATGTATACTCAGTGGAGTATAGAAGCTCAAAAGAACCTTGAAAGGTGTTCATAGGGCCAACAATTAGTCAAGTGTTGAAGAGTCTCAAGGTAGATGAGTGCAAGGAGTGTGTGGGAATATTTATTAAACTATTCAAGTGTTAAGTTTTCTGTCAAGTGCAAGATCTGCACTGGAGACCCAAAATCACTTAGAATGACAATGCTCAGGAGAAAGAGCGACCAAAATCTTTGAAGGGAGAACCCTTTCATTTTTTAGTTTGAGTGGACGATATCCACCCGAGGAGGAGAATACCTTTCCTAGCCATCAGATCTGGGAGATTAGCGCAAATGTTAACCCTTGAATTCTTTCAGAATTCACACATTCAGAGACTTTCATGTAAATTTTTTGAACGAGACGGATTTTCCTGAAGTCCGAGGAACTAGAGAAATTATGGACCATCTAATTGTGGGGACACGTGTCCACAGATCCATCAGATTTCAAAAGTTTGGCCATAGGATCTGAGGTGTAGAGTTGTGGAAGGCTCTAAAGCCCAGAGAAAAAAGTGTATATCCACCATTGATCAGAGGCAAGTGCCAGCTGTACGATCTATCTATTTGGAGTTCGTGAGTTCTGGGATATTGTATGCTGGAACGGGTAGAAATCCCATAGCGCGGAGGTCCGAAACACTTGTGAGACGTCATAGATCTCAGCATACATTGAGGACCATCGATCCTTCTTTTTTTTTTAGTTGTCCGCTAGTTCAGCATTTGGGAGGAACATCGTGCATGGTTGTTTGAACTCATGAAGCCCGGAGTCCCGAACTGATATAGTCTATGCCATTCAAGGGTATTACCCCACAGACTTGTCCTGAGGTCACATAGATTTCTCTGTGTGGGTAAATAGACCCTCGTGAACATAGATTTTGCACAGGGAGGAGAGATAAGGCATGTAGTATAATATTTTGAGGGCTCGGTAGGAGCCCGAGAGTTGATTCCACTCCTTAGTAAGAAAAATCCTATATCGGGAGGTCGTGCGAGCCCCGGGAGGTGGTGGGGATTTGTGTCAATTGATGTAGAACCCGGTGCCACCCTTTCTACCACCAAGATCCATCCCAGTGAACCTAATGAGCCAGAGGAAGGAAAGCACCTCTTTCATTCATAGATGTGGGTAAAAAGAACTATGTTTCACTTCATCATTGATAACGGTAGCCAGAAGAATTAGGTCTCAGTAGAGTTCTTCAAGCATCTATCCCTTTCGAAAACGACACACCCACATCCCTTTTGGGCTTTGATACCCTGCCCATATGGTGGACCTAACTTACGAATGTTCATCTGTGCATTGGTGATACCGTGGTTGCTTAGTTGCTTGGCTTAGGTACCACATAGGTTACTTGCAGGGGTTATTTTGTAGGTACCCTGGGTCAAATAAGGGTCAAACAACACACAACCTTTATGGAGGATTACCTCTTGTTGGAAGTAGGCCAAAGAAGAAAGAAAGGGTATTTTGGGAAAGAAGTCATGCACGAGGAAAGAGATAGCTGGAAGGAAGAGCAGCGTGCGTGCATGCATGGAAGACCTAACGTTGCTAGGGTTAGGGTTTTTGTAATTCATTGTAATGGCTAGTGAGCCAAAAAATGGATATATAGAGATACTTAGAGGTGTTTAGGAAGGGGGGATGATCTTTAGGAAGAGGGATCATCATTTGTAAAGAGAGATCGTATTTTTGTAAGGGAGTAAGATCTATTACTGTAAGAAGAGATAGAGGTATCAAGAAACTTTTTGTAACCTTTTTGTAAGTTGTTGAGCTAAAGGAGAGTCAAGAGGGTGGATCTTGAGGGTTAGATCACAGGCTGAGGAGCATGGTGCGATCTAGTTTGCCTCATAATAGATATTGACCTAACTGAGAGTAGTTGTGAAGTGTGCGGCACTGTAGTTTTGGAACCTCCATAATAAAAGATCTTAGAGCCAGATCTTTGTGGATGTAGCCCAGGAGGAGTTGAACCATGGTAAAATCTGTGTTATGTGATTGCATGCATGTGTTTCGTTATTGTTTTCAAGTGGATATTAGTATACTAAATGAATGAGTTGATTATATTCCATGCATGATAATTTATTTCATTGATAATTCAAATAGAACTCTTAGTGCACCCTTCCCAGATCCCCATTTAATCCTAGATTGCAAACACTTGAGTATTGCAGTCACCCATTAATATTATCTCGGGTGAGACTGTGTAGTGTACTCTATGTGTTGCATTGCCTTCTGGTTTATCAGGAGGGTTGATAGTTTTAGAGACTTTGCTGGAATCCTAGTAGACATGAACCTTGGGTCAAGAGGATTAAAGATATAAAATTAGACATATAAATAGTAACCAACAAATGGTTATGTTTCTGTTGGTTGGAACAATATATGATTGAGTAGATTGGATCTGTTGAAAATTTTCAATATCTTCGGAAGGCAGGTCCAAATAATACTGAATCGTACAATGAGAAGATGAAAATAATGAGCCACTAGGAGGGGATGTTGAGACCCTGGAATCCCACAAAAGCAGAGATAGAAAGCTAGTTGAAGACAAAGCAGTTGGAGTTTGCACAGAAGGATAATAGAAACCTTAGGGTAACTTTAAGCAAATACCTTGAGAAGTATGTGTTCATTGATCTGCATGAAGTCGTTTTTTGTGATTTTCCACAATTATTGCATGAGTGGATATTGAGGTTGAAGGATGATGCAGGAGCATCGCCAAATCATCAAGCAAGCCAGCACATCAAGCAGAGATCAGCTGGATAAACAAACCAACCCAAATTTTTTGAAATACTTTGGGATTGTTGCGCAAGTCTTTAATGAACCATTTATGAAGGCGCATTTGTATATTGTATTGGACCTTGAACCTTTAAGCTCTCGTCCTTTGGTAGATAGTCAACATTTAATAGATTTAATGCTGGTAGATAGGATTTTAAGTCTAGATTTGATAGTTTAGAGTCCGAGAGGGAAAACAGATATAGACACCCTCATTGTACCATTGTAATATAGTAGTGAATAATAGAGGAAGCATTCAGGAGAAGAGGAGAGAAAGCAGAGAATATTGTATGAAGAACAACCATGTACAAGCATTTGAATTAATAGAAGAAAGTTCTAATTCAAACTCATGGTTGGTGTTGTTTTCTCTGTGTATTGATGTTGTGCTCATGAATGTTTGATTTCTTGTTATGCATTTGCTTTGTATATGCTGTGCATATGATTTCATGTTTAAACTGAAGTCTAAAAGGGAGAGAGAAGTGAAGTTCAATTGTTTCTCTATCTGAGCCAGGAGATTCCTGCAAGGTGTGCAGTCAAAAACATCCGCAAGGAGTGCGTTGATGAAGGCTCAAGTAGTCTAACTCTTGTTCTCATTCACCCAGAAGTGGATTTGTATTGTTGAAGCTGTGCAAGGAGGGCGCAGGCTAAAGAAGAAGAAGTCTCAGTTGTAAATCTGAGCAAAGGAGATCGAAGACTGTTGCTGTAGGAGTGCGCAGAGTCGGAAGGATTCGACACTTGGGAAGTTGTTGAATGTTGAGCGCAAGGAGTGCACGCAAGTTCCTCTGAAAGAATCAGAGTGGAAAAGCTCAGGAGGTATGGCACCTTCATGATATCATTAAAGGAGAGCACATGAGGTTCATACCATAGAAGGTTCAAGAAAGAGTTGCAAGCGGAGGTGTTGGAGAGAAAGTTCTGAGAGGGAACACTTAGCCATTCTCAAGAAATCTTCAAGGAGGAGAAATCGACGGTTAGGATTCGGAGAGGAAAGTTGCGAAATCCCGTCAGCCGTTAGATCTCTGGAAATTTTTGCAGGGTTTAAGTCCTAGTATGCAGACGAGGAGTCTCGGAGGAGTCATCGGGATATCAGATTCATCGGGGTTTTGTTAAGCCAGAGAATCAAGACCTTGTGGTTCTCGAAATCAAGAGAAAGGATCCTAGTCGTTGATTTCGGCAGGACACGCGTCAGCATTCTGGTGAGGCATCGGGATTTTATCCATCGGAGACTTCAGGAGTGTAGAATCGTTGCATCAAGGAATCGTGATCCGCGATATCTCGATGGGTGCTCAGAACCATCCATCAGTAGGGACACGTGGCAAGAGATCCCGAAGAGTCGTGAATTGGAGAATCGAGGTTTCGGGAGACAAGAGACTCACGCATGTTGGAATCGCGATCCGCGATTTCCCAATAGGATCAGAGCCATCCATCAGCAGGGACACGTGGTAGGAGATCCCGCAGAGTCGGGGATTAGGAAATTGAAAGTCCCGTGCACATGACAACGGGAATCGTGATATCCCGATACACGATTTCCCGACGGGGTTAAGGACGTAGTGGAGGACAGGTGTTGGAAGGTCAACCCTCGCAGGGAGCCAATGCCAAGTGGCATCGGCATATCACAAACTCGAAGGTTCGTGAGTTGGAGCTGCAAGGAATCGCATCAAGAGTCATGAGTAGCGAAGTCGCGATGAAGCCAAGGTCCCGATAAATTGGGATAAGGTCAACGTTGACTGATAGGTCATCGGGAATCGGGGATCTGTGAGGTGAGTGATTCACGACCTTGTAAGTATCGATTTCTCGACGGGGAAATTTTCGACAGGAGAAGGAAAGCTTGGAGGATATTCATCGGGGTTCGGGAATTTGTGAGACCCGATCCGGTGGCTGCAGGACTCGCGATCATGTGAGGTCTGATTTCCCGATAGGACAAAGGGAGATCATAAGGAGAGTCCTGTGGGTGTAGGAAAGTCCTGATAAGGGATTTGAAGAGCATTTCAGCTCTTTGGGATGAAAGAAAAGAAGGTCCTGTGGGAGCGGACGTGCCCTGGGTGGTGCGTTTGCGTCAGAGAACTCCTCGGCTTGAAAATTTTCATGGGCTCCTGTCCTTGAGCTCCTGCATGGTCCATCCATGCTTTTGAATCTCTTCTTCAGTCTCCCAGCTAGCATATTCCACTGGGTGGTTTTTCCATTTGACCAGATACTCGAAGTATTGCTTCCGCCTGGTATTTTTGCTCACTCTCTTGTCAAGTATACACTCCATTTGTGGCTTCTCTGCAATCGACATCTGCTTCTGCCACTGGATTTCTGGTTGTTCATCACCTCCAGCTCTTGCTTCCTCAGCCTTATATTGATATAAGTCTAAGACATTGAATGTCAGATCTATTCCGATCTCACCTGGAAACTCAATTTCATAAGCGTTTTCTCCCAATTTCTTTAGGACTCTGCATGGCCTGATTTTCTTCATTTTCAGCTTGTTGTATGTTCCTCTCGGGAACCTTTCCTTCCTCAGATGTGCCAGAACTAGATCACCAACTTCAAACTAAAGTTGTCTCCGATGATGATCCTCTCTGCGCTTATATTCCTGGTTTGATTCCAGCAATCGCTCCTTCACCCTGCTGTGAAGTTCTTCCATTGCCTCTGCGAATTCTTCAGTGCTTGCACTCTTAGTCATTATCTGTTCTGAATCCCTCAGCTCTGAAACTCCTCTTGGTTGCCTGCCATATACAATCTCAAATGGACTTTTGTCTGTGCTTCTATTCATTGAGTCATTGTACGCAAACTCTACATGTGGAAACACATTGTCCCAGTTACTATGGTGCTCTGTCACCAAGCTTCTTAATAAGTCTCCCAGACTTCTATTTACCACCTCTGTTTTCCCATCCGTTTGAGGATGATAGGCAGAACTAAACATCAAGTTAGTCCCCATATTATTCCAGAGTGTCCTCCAGAAATGTCCAATGAATTTCGTATCCCTATCCGATACTATACTTCTGGGTAACCCGTGAAGTCTAACAACCTCTTTGAAAAAACAAATTGTGATATGAGTCACATCACTGGTCTTCTGACATGGGATAAAATGTGCCATTTTGGAAAAACTACCAACCACCACAAAGATTGAATCATGTCCTCTTTGCATCCTAGGCAATCCCAATATGAAATCCATGCTGATTTCATCCCATGGCCTCTCGGGTATGGGTAATGGTTGATAGAATCCCGCATTTTGCTTCCTGCCCTTTGAATGCTGGAAAATTCTACATCTATCGACAAAATTCTTGAATTTCGACCGCATTCCTGGCCAAAAGTATGCTTCGCTCAGCTTTGCAAATGTCTTGTCGTGGCCAAAATGCCCTGCTAATCCACCATTGTGCTTCTCCTTTAACAGATTCTCCCTCATGGAGCAATTCGGAATACACAGCTGATTTCCTCTGAACAACAATCCATTTTGGATCATGTAATCTATCCATGGGCTTCTATCTCTGAGAACTGGATTCTCAGCTGCCTCATATGCCTCTGCAAAATCTGCATCTCCTGTGTACATTCCCTAAGATTTTCAAAACCCAATGTTTTGACTTGGAACTCCTGCAGCAACAAACACTTCCTGCTCAAAGAATCAGCCGCTTTGTTAGCAGTACCTAAAATGTGTTTAATTACAAATGTAAAATTATGCATATACTCTACCCATTTAGCATGTTTCTAATTCAACTTCTCTTGTTGAGTCACAAATTGCAATGCATGATTATCGCTATACAAAACAAATTCTCTCGGAATCAAATAGTGTCTCCACTTCTTCAACGCCTGTATGATAGCATAAAATTCTTTGTCATACGTGGAGTACTTTACTTTTGCCTCATCCAGATTCTCTCTGAAATATGCAATTGGTCTGTCCTCCTGGCTCAAGACTACTCCTATTGCAAAGCCACTTGCATCACATTTTACCTGGAACACTTTTGTAAAATCCGGCAACACCAAAACCGACTGTTCCATGATCTTTTGTTTCAACAGGTTGAAAATCTTCTCTGCCTCTTTAGTCCAATGAAAATATTTATGTCTTTTCTTGACGGTATCCATCATCACTGCGCTAATTCCACTGAAATTCCTGATGAATTTTCGGTAGAAACTAGCCAGTCCATGAAAACTTCTTACCTCGAAAATATTTCTCGGTGATGGACAATTTTTAATTACTTCCACTTTACTTGGATCCATCTTTAATTCATTCGGCGATATGAAAAATCCCAAGTAAATGAGTTATGTCTTCATAAATGAATATTTCCTCATGTTGATCAACAACTTCTCCTACTGTAGCTTCCTCATTACTTCAGCTAAATGCTTCAGATGTTCTGTCTTTGTTTTACTGAAAATCAATATGTCATCCAAATAAAAAATGACAAACTTCCCGATGAATTCCTTCAGCACTTCATTCATTAACCTCATGAAGGTACTTGGTGCATTCGTCAAGCCAAACGGCATGACTAGCCATTAATACAACCCTTCGTTGGTTTTGAAGGTTGTCTTCCATTCATCGCCTTCCCTCATGCGAATTTGATGGTATCCTCTTTTCAAATCAACCTTTGAAAAAAAATTGGCTCCACTTAAACAGTCCATCAAATCATGCATCCATGGCAATGGAAATCTGTACCTGATGGTTATCTTGTTAATGGCTCTAGAATTAGTGCACATTCTCCAACCTCCATCTTTCTTTGGACCTAGTACCGTTGGAACGGAACACGGACTTAAACTTTCCCTGATCAGTCCTTTATCCAACAGCTCTTGTACCTGCCTTTTAACTTCTTCGTTCTCCTGCAGCATCAACCTGTACGCAGCTTTGTTCAGAAAACTGGCTCCTGGTATGAGGTCTATATGATGACTCACACTCCTCATCGGTGGCAACGAATGAGGTAATTCTTCTACCACAATGTCAGCGAACTCTTCCAGCAGTTCCTGAATTCCTTCCGGCAAATCATCCACTCTTGTGCTGGTCAAAACAATTTTTGGTTTCCTGACCACAAAGAATTGTGGATCTTCCTTCTTCTTTACTTCCGCCAGAAGTTCCTTCCCACTCATGAGAAGTACATTATTTCTCGGTTCTGGTTTTACTTCTTTAATTGGAAGTAGCATATGTGTTCTTCCATTCTTCTCCAAAGTATACGTATTCATCTTCCCATCATGAATTACGTTCCTGTCATATTTCCATGGTCTGCCCAACAATAAATGACACACATCCATAGGAATAACATCACATAGTATTTTATCATTGTACCCTCCTATCTTGATGTCAACTAAGCACTGTTTGGTGACACTTACCTGATGCCCCTTCTGTAGCCATGAAACTTTGTATGGACTCGGGTGATCAGTTGTCTCCAACTCCAGCTTTTCTACCATCTCGGTTGAAACGGGATTATCTGTGCTACCGCTGTCCATGATAACCTTGCATTTCTTGTCTTTGGTCTTGCATGTGGTTCTGAAAAGTCTATTTCTTTGAGTTGTGTCCTCCACCTCCTTCTCGGGTGTTAAGAGAACCTTACGTATCATCAATGACCTTCCATCTTCTGCGTCTTCTGCTTCAGCATCTCGCCTCTGTGCCTCGGCGATGTGAGCTTCTCCTCCATCCTTCTTCCTATTTGGATAGTCAACTGCCTTGTGTCCATTCTTTCCACATGTGAAGCATGTGATGACTCCACCTCTGCCTCTTCCTCTACCTCTAGTACGAGGAAAAGTGTTGTTATCAACGTATCCTCTACCCTGTTCTGTATGCTGCCTTCGATGTTCAATGTACTTTCCTCACTGCGAAATTCCACCTCTTTCTGTTCTAGTCTGAGGCTTTTTCTAGTCGTCCTTGGATTTCTGGAACCTATCTTGGGCAACTGACTTACCTTTTGGCTGGCTCCTACCTCGGCCTCGCTATCCTGGCTTACGGCTCAGCTTTTCCTCAGCTTTCAACGCCATTTGATACGCATCCTCCACCATTCGGATGGTTTTCATACTCATCTCATCCTGGATATCGTATCTTAAGCCATTCATATACCTAGCAACTTTTTCATCATCACTCTCCCGATGACCAGCTCTGATATTTAGCTTGTAGAATTACTCGATATACTCCTTTACTGTCATCAACTTATGTCTCAGGTTCTGCATTCTCCTGAACAGTGTGATTTGATAATCCCTTGGGATGAACTTTGCCTTCATCTTCGCAATCATTCAATCCCAGCTTTTAATCTTTTGCCTGCCTTTGGAACATCTATCTGCTTGAAGCTCGTCCCACCATAATGTTGCGTGTCCCTTCAATTTTGTGATAGAATTCCTAACCTTTTTATCCTCTTCGATATCCTCATAGTCGAAGTAGGTGTCAAGAGCTCTAATCCAATCCAGTAGCTCTTCTGCATCCAGATTCCCTTCATAAGTTGGAATGTCCATCTTTGTTTTTGAACTCATCCAAGCGATAACCTTAATTAATCGCTCATTGGATGCATCTTCGACTGCAACTTCTCCTTGTTGTTCGACTTCAACTTCGCCTTCGGAGTCACTCAGATCTCCAGCATTGGCTGTGCGTCTCTGCGCTGCCTCCATATATTCTAGTCTCACTCGGAGATCATGTATCCGTCTCTCCATTTCTGGATTCTGTGCTTGTCTCCCCCTTCCTTTTTGGTTCCCCCTATCCTCTGGATTGGGTGATTGTCTTTCTCTCCTCGACGGCATGGTGAGATCTTCTTTTCTTCTCTGCCACAGAAAGCAAAGAAATCTTCTCACTCTGATACCACTCTGACGTGTATCAGAGTGCTCCTTCTCTTCTTCTGGCCTCTTGCCTGAAATATACAGACAATATCTTAGCTCTGATACCACTCTGACGCAAACGCGCCACCCAGGGAACGTTCGCTCCCACAGGACCTTCTTTTCTTTCGGTCCAAAGAGCTGAAATGCTCTTCAAATCCCTTATCGGGACTTTCCTACACCCACAGGACTCTCCTTATGATCTCCCTTTTTCCTATCGGGAAATCAGACCTCGCATGATCGCGAGTCCTGTAGCCACCGGATCGGGTCTCACAAATTCCCGAACCCTGATGAATATCCTCCAAGCTTTCTTACTACTGTCAAAAATTTCCCCGTCGGGAAATCGGTACTTACGAGGTCGTGAATCACTCACCTCATGGATCCCCGATTCCCAATGACCTATCAGTCAACGTTGACCTTATCCCAATTTATCGGGACCTTGGCTCCATCTCGACTTCGCTACTCGCGACTCTTGATGTGATTCCTTGCAGCTCCAACTCATGAACCTCTGAGTTCACGATATGCTGATGCCACTTGGTGTTGGCTCCCTGCGAGGGTTGACCTTCTGACACCTGTCCTCCACTACGTCCGTAACCCCGTCGGGAAATCACGTATCAGGATATCGTGATTCCCGTTGTCATGTGCACGGGACTTTCAATTCCCCGATCCCTGACTCTATGGGATCTCCTGCCACGTGTCCCTGCTGATGGACAGCTCTGATCCTATTGGGAAATCGCGGATCGCGATTCCAACATGCGCGAGTCTCTTATCTCTGGAAACCCCGATTCTCTGATTCACGACTCTTCGGGATCTCTTGCCACGTGTCCCTGTTGATGGACGGTTCTGAGCGCCCGTTGGGATATTGTGGATCGTGATTCTCTGATGCAACGATTCTACACTCCTAAAATCCCCGATGGATAAAATCCCGATGCCTCACCATAATGTTGACGCGTGTCCTGCCGAAATCAACGACTAGGATCCTTTCTCGGGATTTCGAGAACCACAAGGTCTCGATTCTCTGGCCTAACAAAACCCCGATGACTCTGATATCCCGATGACTCCTCTGGGATTCCTCGTCTGCATACTAGGACTTAAACCCTATGCAACTTTCCTGAGATCTAACGGCTAACGGGATTTCGCAACTTTCCTCTCTGAATCCTGACCGTCGATTTCTCCTCCTTGAAGATTTCTTGAGAATGGCTAAGTATTCCCTCTCAGAACTTGCTCTCCAACACCTGTGCTTGCAACTCTTTCTTGAACCTTCTACAGTATGAACCTCCTATGCTCTCCTTTAATGATATCACGAAGGTGCCATACCTCCTGAGATTTTCCACACTGATTCTTTCAGAGGAACTTGCGTGCACTCCTTGCGCTCAACATTCAACAACTTCCTAAGTGTTGAATCCTTCCGACTCTGCGCACTCCTGCAGCAGCAGTCTTCGATCTCCTTTGCTCAGATTTACAACTGAGACTTCTTCTTCTTCAGCCTGCGCCCTCCTTGCACGGCTTCAACAATCCAAATCCACTTCTGGGTGAATGAGAACAAGAGTTAGACTACCTGAGCCTTCATCAACGCACTCCTTGCGGATGTTTTTGACTGCACACCTTGCAGGAATCTCCTGGCTCAGATAGAGAAACAATTGAACTTCACTTCTCTCTCCCTTTCAGACTTCAGTTTAAACATGAAATCATATGCACAGCATATACAAAGCAAATGCATAACAAGAAAGCAAACATTCATGAGCACAACATCAATACACAGAGAAAACAACACCAACCATGAGTTTGAATCAGAACTTTCTTCTATTAATTCAAATACCATGGGTGTTCTTCATACAATATTCTCTGCTTGCTCTCCTCTTCTCCTGAATGCTTCCTCTATTATTCACTACTATATTACAATGGTACAATGAGGGTGTCTATATCCGTTTTCCCTCTCGGACTCTAAACTATCAAATCTAGACTTAAAATCCTATCTACCAGCATTAAATCTATTAAATTTCGACTATCTACCAAAGGACGAGAGCTTAAAGGCTCAAGGTCCAATACAATATACAAATGCACCTTCATAAATGGTTCATTAAAGACTTGCACAACAATCCCAAAGTATTTCAAAAAATTTGGGTTGGTTTGTTTATCCAGCTGATCTCCACTTGATGTGTTGGCTCGCTTGATGAGTTGGTGATGCTCCTGCATCAAAGGATAACCATGAAACAAACCAGATCCAAAAGTTAGAGTGGATCTCAGTTCAAATTGATCAGTTACAATAGGTGAACAACAAATTCACTCACACAATAGATTTTTGGCTCGACAATATTGTAGCAGGCTTTATAATAGAATTTGTAGTAGATACAACAAATTTGTACAGCATAGTGGATCAAGAATTTCTACGTGGGCCTCAAGGAAGGTATATTAGATTGTTATATACTTCTATTAATATATTTCTATATAACAAAGGTGTAATGACAATGGATTCAGACAACTAAACTTCCCTGCGTGCATGGGGGGTGGGGGGAAGCACTAACAAAAAGAGGAGAAATCGAAGGAGAAGTAGATAAAGGGGATAAGGAGGAAGCCTTGGACCCAATAATGATGGATGATGACCAGATCAAGAGGATAATGGAGACAGGTGGAAATACGTGCAGTGGAGTACCCTCCTAATACAAGATGAATACCAAGAAGAGAGTCGTAGCTGTGAGGGAAGGCTTGGAAAGGGATGAAGAAGAGGTAGATGATCTCTGGGTTGTGGAGCATATTGAGGAAATCCTACGTGCAACATATGAGAGGAATACAATAGGTCCAAGAGAGGGAAGAGAAGGCAACAATCCTATCCATATTAATGTTAGTGTGGAACCCATAAACCCATGTTCGACTAATACACCAAAGAGAACACCGCCATTTAGACAATCGAATTTCGAGAGAAGAAAGATAGCAGGAAGTACATATACACAAGGAACAATAACTGGAGGAGCCCGTTCAAGAAACACTAGTTAAGTATATACACCGTGCAAAGGTAGTAGTTCAACATTCAGGATGGCAAGACACGATCCCACCATCAGGTTACCAGAATTCAAACGAGACGCATCGGAGGACCCGAAAAAGAATTTGTTTATTTGTGAAAAGATCTGGGAAGCAAAACAGATCATAGATGAAGATACTAAACATGCACAACTAGTGATTACACTAAGGGATCACACACTGGATTGGTATATGAGTTTAGCTACAAACAATCCACTAGGGACAACCATAACGATTGCAGATATCAAGAAATTGTTGATAAATGAGTTTTAGAAACCAATTTTAGAGGATCAGTACATGAACGAGATGATAGAAATTAGACAGAAACTAGGAGAATATGTATGGGATATTGAATAGAAATTCAAGTGACTAAAAGGAAAGTTGAAATATCTCATGACCGATATGCAGCACAGGCATTTGTTCATCAATTCACTGCTACCACACTTAAAATACCCATTGCGACATCAAAAGTTTCAGACATAGGTAGAGGCTATGTAGGAAGACCTGCAACTAGAAGAAAACCAATATCAGCAGATGGATCCATCCATCGAAGAGAGAAAGAGGATTTGAAGAACTTAACATTCCATCTAAACCAAAACAAAAGTAAGGACAAACGAGAAGTCATTTGGTGTACCACATGAAGGATGGAAAGACACCAATAGAATGAATGTCCAACATTCACTCGATATATGGCAGTAGGAATGCCAAATCCTTTACCAACAAGAGTATTATGGTGTGAAATCTGTAAGAAACCAGGCCATGATCCATATCATTTCCAAATGATGCAGAAATACCAGATAGTTCCAAAGAATTCATATTGCAACTTTTTCAATTCAGTGGGCCATGATGAAAAATATTGTAGAACTACGGATTTGATGCAAGAAAGGACATCAGATGCATATAGGGTGCAAGTAGAAATTATGACTGGGCAAGCCGCACCACAATTTAACCAAGTTACTGCCCCATACAATATTTCACAGCAGTAGTATAATACTATGCAACAACCATATAATATTGTTCATTCACAGTACAACACAATGCAACCTCAGTACAATACTGCGCAGTACAATCAGGCACCTCAGTATAACATGTCGAGAGGAGATCGAGCTGGCTACAGAGGTGGAGGATGAGGAAGAGGAGGATTTTGAAGAGGTAGAGGACCAGTGGTATGTCACAACTGTCAAAACCTAGAGTATTATGCAAGAGAATGTCCACTTCCACCAACAACTTGTATGTATTGTCATGCATTGGATCATGACATGAAAGAATGTCCGACATTACTAGGAAATATCTAGGAAAAGAGGAATCAAAAAAACCAGAATGTGCAATCAATTTCAGCCGAAGCAAGGGATGAAGGAAGAAATATCAACATAGTTACCCGTAGAGGAGCTAAAATAGGAAATGATGCAGTTCGACAAGAGCTAGTACAACACCAATGGGTGAAGAAGAACGTCGAACCAAGGAAGAATTTCGATGCACAGAACAAGAAGGAGATATTCAAGAATTCCATACAAGAATTTTAGAAGGACGACATTACCTCAACTTCAACTGCATAGTAGACTAAAGAGGCTCCAGATTACGAGATGCCTCCATTGTTGGATCATACTAAAGAAATGCAACACCTAGGACAAGCAAGTACAATCAAAGGATTTTTTCAATCATGTGTAAAAGTATTGAATGATCCATCATCTGTCAAAATATTGCAAAACATATTAGACATATGTAGCATAGAGACAGAAGGAAAACTAGAACAAAAAATAGTCAAACACCTACATACAAGGAGAAAAACAAGTAGAGAGTTTAGGCTGAATGCTAACATCAAATATTTCAACATGGGAGATAACATACTGGATCTAGGATCCGAAGTCAATGTACTACCCAAGAAAACATGTAAATGTATAGGAGAGCCCATAATGGGATATTCACATGTTCAACTAAAACTAGAAAAACAACACAGAGTTCTATCAATTGGCAGACTGAAAGGAGTAATAGTAGACCTGGATGGAGTGCACTCTAAAGCAGACTTTGAAGTGATTGAAATAGTGTATGGCACAACACCATATCCAACATTTCTTGGCTTGGATTGGGCATTTGATAACTAGGCCATAATCAATTTAAAGACATGAAAAATGACATTTGAGTTAGGATAATATAGGTCCATCGCACCATTAGACCCATCAGAAGGGGAAAGGTTTTTAGAACCCACTTACTTAGACTTAGAGGAAATTATCTAGTTCTATAGAACAACTGCGCATGATGACAATTATGTAAACCCAATTGCAGATGGGATACTCAGTTGGTGGAGCATTACTTCATGTGCGACAAACTCAGATACAGATTTAGAAAATTGGCAACAAAGGCTACACGAATTTTCCACAAGAAGATGCACAAGAATATACCATGCAGTAAGATGGGTAGGCATGGAGATAAGGGAACCACCCAGTTTCCACGGAGTGAATGATATAGAAGAATTATGAGCACAGCATGAAGATGAAGTTTTAGAAAATCAGAGAATCTTAGCACTTGATATAGAACTCAACGCCACACCTAAAAGATGGTGGGGCACACACAAGGAAACAATCATAGATTGGTACCAATATAAGCAATTATTGCACATAAGGTTCAGTGCAGAACAGAGAACCAACCAGCAAAAAAAGTACGATGGACAGGGGACACCAGTGGAACATTTGGAGAACTGCAGAGCACTGTGGAAAATGACACCTCCATAAGAGTGGCATCATCATTTTATACGCACTCTAGAGGGAATACCATCAAACTCATATACGGACCAGAAATTGCACAAAGGAACTTCGAGTTGGATAGTACTACAACAGAATTTTATAGTCACTTTCTCATTTAAGCATGAGAACCCCAACATAGACGCAACACTTAAGCAGATAAGAGGAGTGGTATTCATTAAGAAACCACAAGTTGAAATCATAACAAAAGAACAACAGCAGAATAGACAGACAGTGAAAGAACTATTTTTATGCTACCATGTGCAGGAAGAAGTGCCCGATGAAGATGATCTATGTGATATTCAGATCGAGGAAGCAGAAGACAAAAGAGAAGTGGAAGGTCCACCTCTAGAATCATAAGTAATTGTTGCACCAATCAAGGTGAAGAAAGTCAACATTGGGACAGTTAAGAATCTCAAAATGGACATCATTGGAGACTAATGGGATGAGCGAACAGTAGAAAGCATAATAGAGTTACTATGCGAGTACAGTGATCTGTTCCCCACAATATTTACAAAAATGAAGGGCATAGTTGGAGAGCTAGGAGAAACGAATATAACACTCAAAGCTAAAGCAAGATCGATCAGACAACAACCATACAAACTAAACCCGATAAATAAGAACAAAGTTAAATATGAGATCGATGGAATGCTTGAAGCCAAAATTATAGAACCTGTGGAAGAATTAGAATGGATAATCCTGATGGTAGTTCAAGAGAAAAAACAAGGCCAGATAAGAATATGTGTCGACTTGAGGAAGTTGAACAATGCATGCCTACATGACCTATTCCCTACACCTTTCACGGACAAAATGTTGGAGAATGTAGGAGGACACGAAGTTTACTCATTCATTGATGGATTCTCAGGCTACCACCAGATCAAGATAGCACAGGAAGAAAGATACAAGACCATGTTTGCTATAGAATGGGGATCCTACCAGTACACATTCATGCCATTTGTACTGAAGAATGCGCCAAAAATATTTTCCAGAGTAGTCATCGCTGCATTTAAGGAGTTTATCCACCAATTTCTACAGGTGTAATTGGACAATTGGACAGTCTATAGTTTGTTGAAAGACCATGTAGAGGTATTACTGCTAATGTTAGAAAGATGCAGGAAGTGTCAAATATTGTTAATCATCAAGAAATATATCTTCGGAACACTGTTTGGGATAAATTTGGGCCATATAGTATGCAAGCAAGGATTACTAGTAGATCCTACAAAGATTGCAGTAATTGTTAACTTTCCACCACCAAAAACAGTCTGTCAACTAAGAGTGACATTGGGACACATAGGGTACTATAGAAATTTTATCAAAGGATATGCATAGATTACCACACCAATGGAGAAATTGTTAAGGAAAGATACACAGTTTCAGTGTAATGAATATTGTCAACATGGTATGGATACGCTAAAATAAAACATGGTAACAGTGCCAATACTGGTGTTTCCATACTAGGAGAAGACATTCCACGTACATGTAGATGCATCAACCATAGCACTTGGAGCTATTTTGACATGACAAGGAGCAAGAGATTTGGATCATCCTATATCATTTTCAAGTATAAAACTATCTGAATCAGAGCAGAACTACAACACTACGGAAAGGGAAGGCCTATCTATGGTATACACACTGCAGAATTTTAGACACTACTCACTGGGAAAACACTTTAAGATGTTCACAGATCACTCAGCCCTTAAATACCTAGTAGGCTAGTTAACAAGCTAGTGTTGAGGGGGAGAATTTGTCAATGGTTATTCTTGTTTAAAGAGTTTTATTTTGAAGTAATAGTCAAGCCAGGAAAATTGAATGCAGAATCTGACCATCTATCAAGGGTCATGAATGGAGAATAACCTACAAATTTAGAGGAAAACTTTTCGGACATACGATTATTTTCAGTCCAGATCATCGATGAATACTTAGCAGATATAATCTAGTATTTGAGTACAGTTATTGTGCCACAGGAATATAACATCGCACAGAAGAAAAACCTGGTAGTCCAGGATGCCAATTATCAGATAATCGCATGACACTTATACAAAATGGGAGCAGAAAACATCTTGCAAAGATGTGTGCTAGAACATGAAAGACCAAGAGTTTTAGCAAAATCTCATGAGGGAATAGTAGGAGGACATTATGAAGGCATAGCTATTGTGTAGAAAGTATTACACATAGGAATATGGTGGTAGGCCATTCACAGAGACTCGAAAGAATACTGTCAAAGATGTGATGTCTGTCAGAGGGTTGGTAAACCCAATATAAGGGGTGAGATTCCATTATGACCATAGGTAACGCTGTAGGTATTCGACATATGGGCAATAGAATTTGTGGGACCAATTAACCCACCAACAAAGAGGACAAGAGAAAAGGACATTATCACTACAATAGAATACCTGAAAAGATGGGCAAAAGCAGCACAAGTGAAAGATTGTAGCACATAAACAACAACACACTTTTTATTTGAACCAGTAATCACGAGATTTGGTTGCCCAAGAATTTTGATGAGATACCAAGGCACTCACTTCATTAACAACACTATTAAGGCTATGACTAAATAATTTGAATTCCATCATCAAAAGAGCACTCCATATCACCCACAGGAAAATGGAACAGTGGAAGAGTTTAACAAAATCCTTGAGAACACACTAACGAAGATCTGTAATGTCAACAGGGATGATTGGGACCTCAAAATACTAGCAGTATTATGGGAATACAGGACCACATGAAAGAAGTTGACATGACACATGTCGTTCATATTGGTATATGGCCAAGAAGAAGTAGTGCCATTATAAGTTTTGGTACCCAATCTACGCATAGTAGTGATTACACACATGACAAAACGAGGCACGGTACAGGAGAGGCTGAATCAACTAATGATCATGGAGGAATATATGATCCTAGAAAGGTTCCAAAAAAATGTTCAGAAAGAAAGGGACAAATCTTGGCATGACAAGCATATCAAGAAGAAAACTTTCAAGGAAGGAGACTTAGTGTTGATGTATGATAGTAAATCAATTCAACATCCAAGAAAACTCATAATGCACTGGTTAGGACCATCTGAAGTAAAAATTGTCACATATGGGGGATATGTACAACTAAATAGCATAGGAGGTGTATAAATTAGAGGGATGATCAATGGAAGCTGAATGAATTTGTACAAGGACAATCGACCACAAATAACCTGAAAGTCATCATGCAGTCTAAAAAATAAATAAATCAATAAATAGGATATCAAACGGCACCAATGGAGGAGCAGTGAGACAAAAGGAGAAGGAGCCACACACTTAGGAAGATGAACTCGATGAAGACAAGGCCAATGGTCAGTTCAAAATGAAAACAAGTGGGAAAGACAAAGACGGCAAAAGAAGTGCTAAGTGATGCAAGCAAGTAGAATTGAATGCTGGAAATGACTGACGAGACACTATATTAATCGCACCAACTGGAGACGGTGAGGGGGAGTAATGGAAAGTATGAAGGAGCTGGAAGTTAATTGAATCTATCATAAAGGTAAAGTCTTTGACAAGATTCACATGATGCCCATACAAATAAAGGAAGAAGGAGCCAAAGGCTTATTGCAAAATTAGAAAAGGCAGAGAGTGATAGAGTATACCAAGAACAGAGCGAAGATTACAGAGGTTGCAGAGGCTATTGATCTCAGTAGATGATCGAATTTTACCACCATGGCACCACCAAAGAAAGAAGAACCGAGCCAGACTTCCAAACACTCCATAGTTAGGACCAGATCACAAAAACAATCACATGAAAGTGAACAAAAGCCACCAGAGGTCGTCAATGTGGACGAAATCCCATCACCTGATACATCACTAGTAAACCCCACACCCATTGTGGAGGAAAACCAACAGACAACACCAAAAGGCATGGATGTGGATATGCTGGAAGAGGGGCAGGGAAAAAATAATGAAGACACAAAAATCAAACCACAACCAGGAAACCCTGAAGAAGCCCCGAGAGTCAATGGGATGGCACCAAATTAGGAAGAAGTGGTCGAGCCAGAAGAGTCATAGAAAACTGTGCCAGAACACCCTGTTTTAGGATAAATCCGTAAGTGCGGACACAAACCGATCTCCCCAGATCCACCTGGATCTGGAACAAACAGTGACAGAATACTACTCTTTCCCTAGTTCTAAAGTATTGAATGGACAAGAGAAGAAGGATGATAATACTTACTTTATGAAAGCTCTCCTTATCTCTGTTGATCCGCTACACTCTGATGCTCTTGCGTCGTCCAATCACGACATCACAAACCAATCACAACAAAGATTAATATATTTCCCAAAACTCTAGACCGCCACATGTGATCAAGGAATCATACTGATATCATCATTATGGGGAAAGGGACATATTCATATAATATATTAACTGAAAGAAAATAAATACAACCTGAACCTTGATGTGTGATCCCCCTTTCCGCGGCTTCTAAGCACGTACACACCCTTGCCTTTGCTCTAATGTGCATGAAGAGCTTCCACTACTTGTGATAACCTTATGGAACATCTCGGCCCCTGGCTGCGGCATCAATTCTCCATACAATAATTCACCCAGTCTTCAATATCTTACTCTTGCTAATTTACTACTAACCATTCCCATGAATCATCCCACCCCAATATATATAGGAAAGGATTATTGTAGTTACTTGGATAGAATGTAATCGAATATCTGGAATTCATGAATTTTCCAATATTCGAACTCAACTCATCTTTCTAAGAATTCCTTCCTAGAAGGATCCCGAAACTTTAGTTTTCTCCATTAAAGTCATTTCGCACCGACCTTTAACACAGATGCGGAAGGTCCATGATCAGTGAATGCATTGCGTGAAACGAGTAACTTCATGAGGTAATATAATAGAGCACAACGTACTGTCTCCAAAGAGTGATTTTGAGAGATTGAGAAGTGTAACTTTCTTCATGAAAATGATCTTAAAGAAGGCTAGATCCTTCTATCACCATGTCATTATCATGTCATCATCTTGATAACCAAAATGGGGATAACGGAATGCCCCCCAAAGTGCGAGAGTGGAACAGATGACGGTCGAAAAGACTTTTGCAGGATATATGTCAATGTGTCAAGGAACCAAAAGAAGCGCATTTACTGGAACTGCCAAACAATCAAACATGTTGAGTATCCTTATACACATATCAATTCCGGGTAGGCATTCCCATACTTTCGAATCATAGACTACTTACGGCGTCCTCTAAACAAAGTCATGGCCACCAATCATACCTTGTGGATCCATGCAGTCATATCAGTAAATGTACGGCCAGAATACATTAGTGTGGATGCGATAGCGACAAATTTAATAATCAAGAACTGACATAGCCGAAACATACCACGATTGGATCTAAATTAACCAAGTAAATATTACATACTCCATCGCCTTTGAATTATAAAGATATGATATCCAGAGTCTTCAATCCCATCACCCAAGAAATCACGAATCTAATAATACATTTGTTAAATTCGAACATGGTAGAAACCATGATTCTTAGGTCATTTGTGTATATTGTTAACAAGTGTGAGCGAAATCACCATTAATGTCGATGACCCCCCAAGGTACTATAATTTTCATCTACATAGCTGTGAATAAATGAGTTGATGTCGAACAATTGTGAACCGCTTTGATCGAGGGGATCAATGAGCAAATCCAACGTGGCGAGGAAATTGCCATTGAGCATGCAAGCTCCAGGTACTAAAAATTTCTAAGTCATAATCCCGGATAATGTCGGCGTCGGCGGAACAAGACCTAAATCACCCAGAGGAGGGCCTTGATGTATCCCCATCGGTAAACCTGTGAAACCAAGTATGAGAGTTTGAAAGTAAAGCAGGCATGAGACAATTTGACTATGGATACAGGGAAGGCCGACCTTGAATGAAGATACAGCTGCGGATGGCCGGAGCTCAATAGAGGTTTCAAATGGGAAGCTCTTGAACATATGGATGACACGACCAATGATTTGGCGGCATTGACTCAAAGGCGACACATGGAAAGACCTTGCTATTTAATCCCGAATGAGGAGACAAATGGATTTTCCAAATAGGCTTCAAATGATGAATAAAGGGGGTGTCATGTTGAAGCGACCTTGAATTAACATAAGCGAAACATATCCTTTCCCCAGATTTTCCCCCACTCTTGGCAAGTACTCTTTGTTACCAAGCCGAAGGTGGATAACATATGCTTGTGATATAAGCTCATCCTTGAGACGAGTCCCTCGGGATATTTAACGAACCCTAAGAAGAGTGGTTCGGTCCCATCCGCGAATGCATCAATGTTTGTTTAACGAGGTCAAAGATAGAAGCTTCGAAGGTTTTCAAGATTATAGAGTTAGGAAAACACTCAAAAGAAAACTCTCGATTACGCTTTTCGTAAATTAGTCCAATGAGACTGAAAAAGGTTAAACTATCGCTCGGAGGATGCATAAGTTCAAATACTTTAACTTGGCGTGAAAATAGCAATATCATTTCGGCGATCTTTTTCATGTTTGAAATTCGTGAAAAGGGGCTTAAAGTCAACTCGAAGTTCCTTTTAAGTATAACCGCATCAAACTGGGAAAAGGGATAAAACACTTATGACCGTTCTAAGTTTTGAGTGTTAGAACGGGTAAAATACGCTTGAGGTTTTCAAACTAAAACCATAAAAACTCATAGCTGCACACCGTAAATGCAAAATTTTGGATCCATAATTTATCTGTGAAGGGCCTTTCAATCATTTACTCATTCCAATAATAGCAATTAGGTTAAAAATAGGCATTATAATGAACAAATAATAAAAACCCACCTTTTGAAAAGTAAAAAGTAAATATATTCAAGTTACGAGTTCATTTTTACCATTTTGTGTTTCCAAATTGCCAAAACATTGCCAAAGTGACCAATTTACCTCGGATCTTCAGAGTCAATTCCTGGAAGCTCCGTTGCATCAAATTTCGAGCCGTTCGGATCAAACAAGGAAGTTTTCAATCCTCTCTCTTTTTCATGGTTTAATTTAAGGTTTCAAGTGGTTAAAAATTGATTTATGAGGAGTTTTATAAAGCCCTAAGCGCCAAACTAGGTTTCCACAGGTGAGCCTTTCGTGACCTACGAAAATGATGGGTTTCCGCAGGCGACGTTTAACCACAGTGCGGAAATTACGCACTGTGTGTTAAACTCCCCTGCGGAAAGCGCAGAATTAAAGAATTTGCTTAACGTTTGCCACATGAATCCACCTTTGTGATGGTTTAAGATCCTGACTAATCCCTCATGGTCTTTTTGCAGGTTAATACCCACACCATGGTTCTCGAATGGAAAGAACGCGAGCACGAGGATGAAAAAAATGTAGAATCATCCAGCTACAATTGCCGCTCTAAAGAATTGTGGGCTTCTGAAATTCTTGAGGATACCGGGCATGAGAGCCCAAATGCGTCTATTGGAACATGCTCGTTCACATGTGGGACCACGATGAGAAGTTTCGTGGGCATGCACACATTGACCATAGACATTGAGGATATTTTCTTCCTCACTGGATTATCACGAAAGGGATCACACGTCACTTTGACTGACCCTCGTAGAGGTGGAAGAAAAAATGAAGCGGTATGTCGAGGAAGCGCCTTTGCGAGCGAAGGTAGAGAGGCGAGGGAAAGTTGCTATCGGGGAGTGAGAGATATCACTCTTCGTTACCATTACGTGGACCATTACCGGATGGCGGGTAAAGCTTCACCTCACATGGCTCTCTGAGCTACTTTAAGTCACGCTCTCGAGAGTGTCGCAGGCACAGAAGTATTCAAAATTTGAAGCGGAATCTGATGTTACGAATGCGAAAAAGCGGTGACCAAAATCACGGTAGGTGACTTCAAGCACGGTTTAAGGTATGGACCTCACGATAGTTTCTTTCTTACGTGAGATTCCGATTAATACCGGCTTCAGGGAGACTGGTGGTTCCCTGGTCCTAGGGAACCGCGTATGCTCGTTAGTGCAATCGCGGCCCGAAAGGGCGTAGCGGGGACCCGATGGTGAAATATGGCGATGTTTTTGATGGCTCGAAGCAGTGATGGTTGAGGACTATGCCTATCTGGGCACAGTTTAGAGGTGATCACGACCTGGCGCTCTTCAGGAGTTCCAGTGGAAACATTGGTAAGAAGGTCACCATCTTTTGAGTTTTTAAATGTTTTTGTATTTTAATGATTTTTAAATGTTTTGGATTTATTATATCGTCGAAGACTAACATCAAATGTTATTGATAACACAGACGTTGGACCATATCGACTTGTTGGCAGTTCTCCTATCCAGAGGAGAGGTGAAGCGGCAGCAGCAGTTCCACAATATGCCGAAGATTATCTGGTTGTGGAGCAAAATTTAGAGGGTTGATGCATGACATTCCAGAAATGTCCTTGGATGACGTCCCTGAGAATGATGTCATCTTGCAGTAGGAGTTCACCTCTATGGGGCCGCGTTTGCTTACACTTTGAGGTAGCTAGGACTCTAGTATGCTATCGTGAACATCATTGATATCATGATATCGTTATGTAGAAACCATGGAAGGCTTCCATTTTATCTTTTTGGTCTTCGGACGGATTTTGTAACAAACACTTTTGATCGATATATATATATACATGGATTGTGCAAACTACTTTACATTTGTGTACATGTGTTTGATTTATAAATGGTTCAAATGTCTATCTAAAACATAATTAGCTAACACATCGGTTAATGTATTACAAGATTTGGAATGTGTTGATAATTAATGTAATCAAATTTCTTTCCAATAGGAATTAAAATAAACTCTTAATAGTGGGACTTCCTAATAGAATGAAGTTGCCATTTGTAGCACCACTGCAAATTGCGAGTCAAGTCGCACAATAAGCAGCCAGTTCAAGAGATAGCATCAACCAATAACTCAATAGCAGAGTATAGCGCTATGTTGTTGGTTGCTCGCCCTAGATATACACCTTGTAGAGAAATAAGTTCATTCGTTGGGGCATAGATTGCCAGGGGCGTGAAAACTAGGTTAGTACTACGGCTAGCGCCGTCGTGAAGCCAACATAAGGTAGCGAAAACTCGACATCGACAATCAAACCTAGCACTTAACCCCGTGAGGTACAAACCAAATATCGAAAAAATTTAAATAATCACACACACTCGGTATGATACATAAAAAATACAAGTAATTCATGCACAAATGACTCATGCATAATATTTCTTCAAGTATAACCCATTTATGTGTTCACTCAAGGTATCCCATCATAATCTATCGGCTCATATGCCCCCTTGGCCAAAACTGCTAACAATATAAGGCCCTATAGCCACATTGGTTCAAATTTGCCAGCCCCTAAGACATCTTGTCTTGTTCATATAAAATAGTCTCCTTGGAAAGACCGCGAGGTTTCACATGTTTGTCATCCTGTGCCTTAACTCGTTTTTTCAGGGCTTCGATTACCAAAGTAGCAACACGGCGGGTTTAGATCTCTGTCGCGTGCGTACAACGGAGCGTTCTTCCCTCGTAGTATTTGGTAGAAGTTCTCACATTCTTCAAAGATGGAATTTAGCATTCTATAGGTAGAATGGCTTCCATTATACATATACTAATGAAAAGGTCACGAATCTAAGGACTTAGCGGCGTCCGTCGCCCTGATGCGAAAATAACATTGTGTGCCAACCATTCTTATAAAAGTTCCTATCGTAGTCTAATCATGATGATAAGGACTTTGTTAATGGCTTCAACTTGGCCATTAGATTGTGGATAATAAAGGCGTTGAGCTATCATGGCGAAGGCCAACTTCTCAGTTAGTTCGGACATCATATTATTTCTAAAATGACTAAGTGATGATGCTTGATAGCACGAGGAACGAATCGAGTAATGACATGATTAAAGAGAAAAAGTCTTTGCTGGAGTCCTCCCGGTATTATCAAATGTCGGCATCCAGCCCACTTAGTAAAATAATCACTTGGCCGGCGATATCCATGCCCCCGATTGAGTGAGGGTTACAGATCATGAAGTCAATGCCCCATTTAGCGAGCGGACCTACGGAGACTACGAGGGGTGAAGTGGAGCAGGGTGTGGCCGAATCTTGTGATTGTAGGTCGGCATGCATGACTTGCACAGGCAAGTGATGCGATCTTTAAATAATGAAGGCCAAAGTATCCTGCACGCAAAAATTTTCACGAGCAGTAGCATACCCGGACATATGACCGCCACAAGCTCAAGAGTGACAATCATTCGCTCTCGGCCCGTCCAAAGGTCAAACAACGTTGAAAAACCGAATCAACTCCTCGGCGATAAAGAGTATCGCCAAGAAAAATGTAGTGCGAAGACGATAACGAACTCGACGTCGTTCAGCACTGGACATCTCTGGCCGGAAAGTTTGAGTTGGAGATAGATGATGATATCTCCATACCAAATATCAGTATTAATGAGGAAAGGACTCGTCGGGAATTAGCGAATCCCCGCTACATTTTCGTTGCGATTATTGAAAATCACAAATCAACTCGGCAAAAACTAGAGACTTCTTGATGTAGCTCGGTCAAACTCAAAATCGAACTCACGAGAATAACTATCGCGGAGTACTTGCCCCAAGCAGTGTGAGTCAAGATATGTTGCGTAAGTTACGTTGAAAATCCACGGTGGTTTCAGCAGAATAGTAACGAGCGTTGAGCTGCTTGAACAGCAGCCAGGGCCGGCTTCTCTACATGTTGATATTTAATCTATGTAGAAGTCAAACTTCGACTCAAGTAATAGACAACGCTGATTTTCATCACGGGCATCATCCTCCGAGCGAGAACCATGCCAATGGTATATTCGGACCTTGACTAAAATAAAGAAAGTAGTCTCTACGTAATCCGGAGGAAAAGAAGAGGAGCTTTGGTAAGGGACACTTCAATGCTTCAAAGGCATCATTGGCAACTTTATCGGATCGGCTTCGAATCTTTCTTCAAAAGCGTAAAGCCAGCGAGTAATCTCGGCATAGTTAGGATGAACCTCTGAAGAAAGTTTGCTTTCCCCTAAAAACTTTACAACTGGCGAAGTGTAGAAGGAAATTGGGAGATTAAGGATCACCTCAAACCTTAATAGGATCCACCCGAATCCCATGTGTATAAACGATAAAAACAAGAGGAGGCGGCTAGATTCCGCGAAATACACATTATGTGGATTTATTCGAATACGATAAGAATCGATGTGAGCGAAAATGGCTCGGAGATGCATAGGATGATCAATCCGGCGTAAAGAATCGTGGGCAAGTCGTCCAAATAAGGTTGAGCGATATGCTTAATATCGTGGAAGCGTAGGACATAGCTTCATTTGGAGCGTAGCACCAGCCGTTCTTCGGGCCGAAAGGAAGTTTCGGTAGCCGAAAGTACCCCAAGGACAAATGAGCCTTGGTTTTGTGTTGGTCACAAAGGGCGATATTGATCACGATTATAGCGGAAAATCCATCCATGGGAAAAGGTTGGCTAGCGACACAGTCATCAACAATCGATCGACGAAAGAGATTGGAAAAATTGTCCTTAGGATAGAAACCGCTTGTTGATATCTCTATAATCTACACAAGCCTTGAATACTACCTTTTTTATCGATGTTACGCGAGGGGTTTGAAACCTTCCCACTCTGTCAGAACCCGCGGGGTATATGAAACCGGCTTTAAGTAATTTTCAACTTCAAGCTTAATGGAAACTGCTGCGGCTTTACGTGGATGAAAAGGGCGGAGACGCTGTCGAGCAGGTTTGGCTCGGGGTATGTCTTAATTTCATGAACCACCATCGAGGGGTCAATACACACAGCATTCCTGCGTAACTTTCGGCGAAAATATCCACGAAATTCTTTGAACAATGGCGTGTAAGCAGTGATTTCGTCCTGTGAACATGAGGCTCCAATATGAACATTTCGACTATCGAGGTTTTACGGAATATCGATGGGTATCGTAGGTGAAATATTTTCGAGTTTCCCTTCCGGTGAACATCTACGTGTAGATCGAGGGGCCAGTTGCTTAACGCGACAACGGTCAAAGCGGAGTAGAAATCCGTTGAAAATGAATTCTCGGAAGTTTTCTTTGCTCGAAACAATATGGAGACGATGATGTCCATCGTCCCAAGGGTATCTTCCACGGACATAGCCGAATCATCTGGAATTCGGTTGGAAGAACAACACGAAAGGATGAGAACAACTCCTGCCAAGAAGAAAAATGGGAGTTGCCGATTGAATAACCCAGTAGCAGACTCCATAGGACAACGGCATAGCGTCGCGAAGCGAACATGATCTCGGGATGCGGGGGACTATCCATGGGTCATCGGACACGGGACGTTCGCGAGAACCGCGGTAGAAATCATGTTAATGGATGCAATTGGCGAGTTAGGAATATTGGGTGGTGGAGGTATAGGAAAAGTACCCATTAGCAGCGAATCTTTTTAGGCAGATGCCAGCATTCTCGCTAACCACGAGGGTATTCGCAATGAATGGTACATTACTGTCACAGTATCGGTATTAAATAAGGCCAGTTGGTCGACAGTGACCACTTTTCCTTCATGAAGAAAACGTAGAACACGAAACAAAGTTGAAACTAAAGCACGCATAGAATCGACCCAAATCCGACCAAGCAGAAGATTATAATAAAGGGGAGCATCAAAGACTTCCAATTCTATACGGGCCAGTCTTGCACCAAAGTGGCCGGGCAATAATGGCGAACACACCACAAGGTTTTGAACCAGGCTAGTTGAAGGCTCATAAAGTGTTTTGTGACTCGGTTAGGGTGGAGAACCAATGGCTTTCCAGCATGGAAAAGACATGACACAGGTTGAGACACCTTTATCGACAACTGTCCGACAAATGTTTTTGTCGGCAACAACAACTTGTATTCCTAGGTTACCCGCACAGTTTGCGTTTCAAATACAAGTTGTTGCGGGTAACCTCGGGATGTGCCCGGTTAAATCAAAGACTATTAAATTCTCCGGTGGGATCGATTCCACCTATGACTCGCGGGGCCTTGACATGCGGAGACGGGGCCCAGGAGGACCTCGGTTATCGGTGAAGGTGCCAGGCGGATCTTCTACAATCTTTATGGTGCGGTACTTGCGTGCATGAGAGATTGAATGAAACTTCTTAACGAACTTTACTGAGTGGTATTACTCATCGAGTTTGGTCTTTCGAGATGATGAGGACCAGTAGTAGATGGATTAGTTGGAGAAGTTGAATCAGGAGGTATCGTCAACCTTCTCTTTGAAGAAGCATAGTCTTTAGTTCAGTGTGGTAAGCAGATATCTTTCCTCGAATCACGGTACACATTAAAACATGAATTGATTGGATGTAGAAATGACGGTTGGTCATGATAACCAAGCTACATTGTTGAAGGGCGAGGAAGGGTTGGAACAAGGCAATTTGGAGTAAGGCGGTTTGGTGGTGGATTTGAAGGAACTATGCACTTGACCGTCGGACAATCCTTGGTATAATGATCATCATTACACATAAGACAAATAAGCGTGAAAACTGCGCTTGTCTCGGTTATCAACAGGAGGAGATTTGGTTGTTCATTTGGATTAAAGCGTTTCTCTCCTTATTCTTACCTCTCCTTCTTGGAATTTATTCTTACCGGTAGGTGTAGATTGAGCAGCGTTCACTTTGGCCGATTTCTGCGTGAGGAGAACAAGAAGGCGAACGTCGAACATTAGAAGGATTGGTTTTAGGATTGCAGTGAACACGAGAATGTGAATGGGTTTGAGTAATCCCAATCACACCATCGGTGCGTGTGAAAACAATGGGCGAAGTAGTCTTTGGAAGTTCGGAACCCGAAATGTCGAGTAAGTCATATAAAGTACCGGTTGAAATAGACAAGATCTAAATCTGAAACACAGTGATAGCTTTTGTTCCTTGGTAACAACACCTCCCATGGCAATATCTTTCCCAATTTTGTTTACAAATGATTTTACAAACCACTCGTAGATAGCCAGTCCCGGGAAGTTCAAGTTTAATAAAGGCATCTCCTCTCAGCCACTCATGGATGTGATCAGAAATATGAGTGCGTAGGAGGAGACGTCTTATTAATCTTGAGCTTCCCGATCAGTTACGAATCGGTAACTGGTAGTGCTTAAGAAAGGCCATAGCAAGAGTTTTAAAATCCGAAAAGAAACCTCATGGTAATTCAATGTACCCCTTCGCAGCAACACCCGTAAGAATTCATTGAAAAAGACGCAATCTAACAAAGTCTTCCATAATAAATTCAGAGCGAACACCGGATGGAAAGTCATGGCGTGATTATTCGAGATCTCCGCCTTCCCATCCGAATTCCGGGGATGTCAGATGGAAGCTTTCACCGGGAATAAGGGCCATTGGGGAGAGTGGCCGAATAGGATCCGATAAGGATCCTAGATAAATCACATGAAATCGAGTAAACGAAAGAGCAATTCTTGGGTTCTTGAAGTCTTGAGTGACTTGCGTGGGAGGCGATTCGACCTTGATGGGTTATATCACGATTTACTTGGAGAGGAAGAACCCGTTGCCTTACAGTGGTGGCGAATAGGGTAGTAACCCAAGTTTTGACCTTGGAGTTTAGAAAGCGAGAAGAACACGAGGTTGATAGGCTGACGAACCCCAAATAGGATTAGTCACCCACTGGATATAGTTGTGGGTAGGAACAACTTGTTGCCCCGGGATTGACAGATTTTGCAAAGAAGTTGGAGTCAATGTTAGGCCAATCTTGGGAAGATATTACATCTAAGGTGGTGATCCTCCCCATTAGCAGGATATTCAGCGGAAATTGAGTATAGCGAGGTTAGTGAAAGATCATCATGGTTTTAATGGAAAGGAATTGATTATCGTCCTGGCAGAAATTGGACATTAGATTACCTTGGTGATGCAAAGTGCCACTAAGTTAACAATACCGTGAACCTGAGGTAGAGTTGGTATGAAACCGGGAATAGGATACCCGGCCCGAGGACCACTGAATAACCGGCGAGTGTGTGGAAGTGTTGGATGGGAAACATTCGACGATGGATTCAAAGCATGGTAGCCAGGGGGTAAATTTGGATTAGTTACCGGAGTTCTCGGGTATTTATCGGGGCAAGTGGTTGCCGGTATTCGGTTGAACATTGGTATGTTTGCCGGATGAGCCATCTCGGGAGGTACAAAACAAGCGATAAGTAGTAGTGGGTGGGGTAATTCCGATTCCCACAGAGTCAGGAGATTAGGGACCACCAAACAAAACTCGATGAATCTCACGACAAAGCGGGATCTTGTCGTGCTACACCGTAAGAAGGCCCAGCAACTGAATCAATAGGTGGAAGATCGTCACTAGAAAAATGAAATCGCCCTTCGGGTCTTTCACCACTACGGATATGGTAATCCTCTATATTATTATCGATTCTAGGATTTTCAAAAAAATTGGTTTGTTCGACTCTAGAATTGGTGAAAAACCGAGGGAGGGCGTCAGCGTGTCCCGCGTGTGATCAAAAGGCGAGAGGGATTTCGCGGGAGAATCCTCACAGGTACTTTCGAAGTGTCTGGATGTAAGGGGTCTGAGGCTTCCGGATGTTGGGGAGACAAACCTTGCATCCTACACGAGGCCGTCGCGGGGAGCAATTGTAAACAATTATCCACTCCCCAACGAAAATCCTAAGATCAACTTCGAGAAATCAACAACACAACCTAGTAAATAAAATCACAGAGCTTCTGATTCACCAAGAAAACGTACCTTCCTGGTAGAAGTCACTGAACGGTGATGAAAATCCAACATCATAACGAGCGAGAAGAAGTGACTATTGTGGAAAAATTCTGCGATTGGCGACCTGTAGAGACTTACGCCACGGTACGAGCTACGGTAATTGTGGATTTACCCTCCAGGGCACGAGTGAGTTTGGCTGCGCGTCGATTCAGTGCTTGTGAGACTTTCCCCTTCACAGTCACGTTGGGTAAGTACCTAAAGAGAAGGCCACTAAGGATACCACAGCGATGCTTGCTGAGGAAGCGTCGTCAGAGTCAGAATCCTGCACAAGAGCGAGAATTATCGGCGAAATCAACTCAAAGGCTTCCGATGGTGGATTTACCTGCGGAGTGACCCAGTATCGTGCAATCTACGATGTCAACAAAAGCGGGTTGATATCTACGGTAACACCAATTCGACCCAATGCTTGACCCTTGTGTTAGAAGGGCTTCCCAGGGATATCACGGTCAATGGAATTTTACCCTCCTATTCTCAAGATACTATTGTGTGTTTGGACTTTGGAGAGTGTTTCTCACTTCTACCAAAGTACTAGCCTAGCTATATGTTGGTGAAAAGAGCCCTAGAAAAGTTCACTGAATTGAAATTTTATTGATACGCAAAGTTTTTAATGGCTTTTATTTACTCACAGGTAACGAAGTGAAACTCAATGATGTGTAACTCGGACCCAATCAGTACACGAGGGATATGAATAAATGTAATCTTTTCATTCAATGAGTGCTAACTATGGGAGAGAGAAGGCGATTTCCAATTCCAATGCAAAAACTACAATGTATATGCAATTTTCTCAATTTCATAGAGTAAAAATCAATACGAAATAATCAACTATCAATGAGAGCTTTTTCAAAATATCCTTTCCAAAACTTCAAAACTCTTAAATTCTGCAATTTTGGTTACTTCCAGGTTTGCAACGAAAACCAAAACAAAAGACTTGAGAGAAAACAAATGGTTCACTTTCCAAGCGGAACTTTGATGACAAAGAAAAGAAAATCAAATCACCAATGAAAACCCCAAACAAAACTTTCAATGATAGTAAAAACACAAAACAGACCAAGGAGTCTCTTAATATAAGAGAAAATTGTTCTTTTGAAGCAACAATCCGTCAAGAAACGCCAAAATCGACTTTCAATCAATCACTGGCCTTTAACCAACATGACATAATCAGCTCGATGTCAAGAAGAAGAATGCAAACAAAGGCTAAAGAACGAAAGTCAAGTAACCAAAGCAAAAACAAGCCTAGAAAACCTAGATTAGTCTAGAGGAGCCAAATCAAGCTATGAAGTGAAAACCGGTGGAAATGATGGTCAGAGAAGACACGGATCAGCACTCTTAGAGCTATTGGGCAAACCAAGAAACTTGAGATCAAAATTTTCAAAACTCATGGAAAGCCTTGGAACCACAGTGCTTGGACACATGGAGTTTTCCATGATCTAACTATATCTTGACTGCGTACTATACCTGCTTGGACTATATACAGTCGCGAGGAAACAGGACCTCCGCTGATTTGTCCAATGGAATGCAGTCGGGGAAGCTTAGAAGAGCCAGAAAAATTTTCAACTTCAAGCACAATCTAAAAGGATTGGTAACCCGAAGGTGTCTCAGGGTATCCCCAGAGACTGGTTTACAAATTAGAAAGAAAAAGGCAAAGAAGGAGCAAATGGCCACAAGAATTACGAAACCAAAAATAACTAAGGAAGCCTTCCCGATTAAGAATTAAGCCAATTTTGTTTTAGGATAAATCGAAGTAAGAATGGGACCTGTAGATCTCCCCGGATCCACACAGATGCAGACAAAACTTGATGTGAGAGAATACTACTCTTTCTAGTTCACAAAGTATTGAATGGACCAGAGAGAAGGATGATGTACTTACTTTATGATAGCTCTCCTTATCTCTGTTGATCCCGGCTGCCTTTCTGATGCTAGGTCGTCCAATCGTGACAACACAAACCAATCACAACAAAGAGAGATTAATATGTTCAAAACTCTGGACTATACATGTGATCAAAGAGTCATATAATAATGTGATATCATCATTATGGGAAAGGGTTATGATACTATCGCATGATGGCAGAAAGAAATCTGTTGAGCCTTGATCATGCGTGAATCCTTTCAACGGCTTCTGGCTGACACCTGCCACCTTTGCTCATCATGCATGAAGAACTTCCACTACTTGTGATGACCTTATGGCATCTCCTGACTAGCTGCGACATCAATTCTCCATACAATAATTCAACAATTCTTCAATATCTTACTCTTACTAATTTGCTACCCTAGCGTCTTCCCATGAATCCCATCCCTTCAATATATAGGAAAAGGATTGTGTAGTTACTTGGATAGAATGTAATCCCAAGATATCTGAGATTCATGAATTTGCCAACCAACTGAACTCCAACTCATCTTTCTAGAAGATTCCTTCTAGAAGGATCGAGAACTGTCATTTTTCTCCATTAGAATCATTTCACATACGACCTTTAACACAGTCGCAGGAAGGAATTCGCGTCCGGTGAATCATTGTGAGCTCAAAGTACTAAGCAGAATAATATATATATGTTCAGCCTGCGTACTGTCTCCAAAGAAGTGATTTTGAGAGATTGACAAGTGTAACTTTCGTACTGTCTCCAAAAGAGTGATTTTGAGAGATTGACAAGTGTAACTTTCTTCATGAAAATGATCTTAAAGAAGAGCTAGATCTTCTATCACCATGTCATTATCATGTCATCATCTTGATAACCAAAAATGAGGATAACACACCCACATGAGGGAGTAGTGGAAGATGTCACTAGCCGACCAGAACAATATGTTTAAGAATGACCAATGGAGGTTGGAACCTCGAGTTAGCCACCACCACAAAAGGACAAGAAGACAGTACCTAGGTCACCGTGCAAATAACCTACTGTAGCAATTTTTTTTCTGTGCATACCAGAAGGGGTATGGGTAAAAGAATATTTGTTAGGGTATGTAGAAAAGCTCAAGTACTCAGACCATGATGTAACGGACACTGAGGAAATCTTGGATTTCTCAAAGCAAGTCTACCTATAGACTGTGGGGGTATATCTCTTTGGGGAACCAGTTCATTAACCACTCTAGTGGGCAGGAGGACTGGCTAAAACGGACATTTTAGGTCTATTGGAACTACCACACTTTGGTAGAGGATAGTATGCAAAAAATTGCGTCAAACAGTTGATGGAAGTCACACATGGTAGATATTTGTGGTTGGACAAGATCGTCTCAATAGATGTAGAGATGATTGCACACATCACGGGGCATGGATCCCACACAATTTCTCGAGGAAAAAACAAAGGAGAAAACACTCGCGGAAGAGATGAAAAATAAATATGAAACTAAAAGGGGGACCTGCGGAATCATTATCAAATGGATCAGTGACATCTCGACAAAAATGGACACAAAAATCTTGGCTTACAAGCTACTCAAAAAATACCACGTGGATGAAGTCTCAGTCAGGGTTGTCGCGGTTGTTGCATAGTGTGACGAAGGCACCACAGTCAGTTGGGCCCCCTATCTTTTGGATCTGTTTCCAGATTACTGAAAACATGCGTAGGATCTAGGGACAGAATTTTATTACTCATGGTTGATCATGATGATAGCCATTATGGGATGGAAGGAACCAAACTATGCATTCTTCACCACCAGACTCAAACCCAATCATGGAGCGAGATAATTATCGCTTGGCATCACTTCAGATGCCAGGAATAGAAAGATGAATGCAGTTATATTCAAAGTATACCTTTGCGATATACAGGAGACCATCACCAAACTTTGGAGAATAACACCACAGATTATTTCCTACTATCAAGGCATTTCTAACTTCAATTCCACTTGACATGCGATGTGGATCCAGGCATGAAAGGACCCCAACAAGCAATGGATACAACTACACTATTTCATCATAGAGGGGGATATAGAAATGGCCATAAAGGATTGGGAAGACGATTGGAGGATTCCAGTCCTCACTCGAGACATACTTGCAGGGGCAGAGGAGGAGGAGGCAAGGAAGGAACATCCGCATGATGAGGAGGTAGGTCAGGAACATACACAACCCTGGGAATTCATAGTACCCAAGAAACCAAGGACAGGCCAGACCAAACCAAAGCAGACAAAAGGAGGGACATCCAGGATAGGAACCTAGAAGGGGAAGAAGAATAATACATAGGTGTCCCAAGTACAGCAGAAACAGGCCAAGGCAGCACAGGGGACTACACCAAGTCCTAACCCACAAGATCCAGGCCTGACTAAGAGACCAACTACTCATATGAGGGTGTGTGCAAGAAAATGAGCGCACATAGAACACCTCCAGAATACACAATCATGGAGGATGATGCAGAAACGGTAGCCCAACTGGTTCAAGATCGCACATTTGAGGATTTCGGGAATGTTGCATGCCACGGGGTCAGAATTGAAGAAGAGCTAGTAGAAATTTGACAGATCCTCAAGCAAATTAGGGAAGCATAGGAAGTCAGCATCAGCATAGAAACAGGGTCATCATCATCACAGGCAAGAGGAGAACCTGAATCAAGAAAGAGGGATACAGTCCAGACAATACCGCAGTCGAGTGCAATGTTTCATGTTACATCGAGCATGCTTTGCATGGACGATATCGTGGGGTAGATACCCCTAAAGGACTTAACTCAATTGGAGTTGGTATTGCCATGGATACCAACCAAGGCCCTATATAAATTGTAGGCTAGTGTTACATATGATTTACAACCTCACGCATGAACAAACCTAGAAGAATTGGAGCAGGAAAAATAAAAGTGGGAGGAGCTAGAATTGATATATGAGTAGGCCAAGCTCGATACAAAATAGGTGAGGGAACAAGTGAACAAATTGGAACAAAAGGTGGTTCAAGCTTAGGAGAAGATTCCAAATACCGCACAAAGGGTCGAACTCATGGAAACAGAGAAGATTGATCAAATTGTGCAGACACTTGATCAATATCAGTAGGAGATTGAGAATCTTCGCGAGCAACTCACACCTAACACTCCACGGAAGGTAAGGAAGAAAAGGAAGCAGGAGTCAAAAAAGAATATAGAGGAAATAGAATGACAGGTCAGCACAACATCCGACTTGTTTGACAAAGTAGCACAGCTATGGATGAAGTTGGAAGAGGATCAACAGGTCCAACAGTGGGACAGAGAAGAAAATAGGATAAGCGCAGCTATCCAAGACCTCAAGCAAAGGTAGAAGACAATGTCCATCACATAGCGCATCAAAGGGGTGAAATATATGAACAGATTACAGGAAGAACTCACCACTGCACAGACATATAAAAAGGAGTGCTAGGATCAAATGGAACCACTCCAGGAGCGAGTAGCAAAGGTCATTTCACAGTTAGAGGAAGCCAAGACACATATGGCATAGACCCACTTGTTGTAACCTTTTTTTAAGTTGTTGAGATAAAGGAGAGTCAGGAGGGTGGATCTTGAGGGTTAGATCATAGGCTAAGGATCTTGATGTTATATAGTCCACCTCATAATAGATCTCGACTTGACTGAGAGGAGTTATGAAGCATGTGGTGTTGTAGTTTTGGAAATGCCATAATAAAAGAGCTTAGAGCCATATATTTGTGGATGTATCCCAGGAGGGGGTGAACCATGGTAAGACCTGTGTTATGTGATTGGATGCATGGGTTTCATTATTGTTTTCAAGTAGATATTAGTATACTAAATGAATGAGTTGATTATATTCCATGCATGACAGTTTATTGCATTGATAAGTCAACTAGAACTCTTAGTTCACCCTTCCCAGATCCCTGCTTAATCCCAGACTACAAACACTTGAGTATTGTAGTCACCCATTAATACTATCTTGGGTGAGACTATGCATCGCACTCTGTGTGTTGTGTTTCCTTTTGATTTACCAGGAGGGCCGATAATTTTAGAGGATTTGTTGGAATCCTAGTAGACATGAAACTTGGGTCAAGCAGATTAAAGATATAAACTCAGAAATATAAATAGTAACCAACACCTCTCTAGGGGGATCTGACCGACTAGTTGTTAATCCCACGAGGGCCCTTATAAATGATTTAGTTTCCTCCAATATTTAGCAGTGGAGTCTCAGGCCTCTCTTGGACAAGGCATACCTACTTTAGAGAGGGAGGTCCCTTTCAACCACTTTATCCTTTTTGTGTGCATATTGGTCGCTTGATTATTTTTTGTGTGCTCTTTGATTACTAGCTAGCCTTAGTATTTTTTTTCTGTATCTCAAGTCTTGAGTCATCATGGAGCTAGACCAGCTTCCCCGAAAGTCTCACCTCTTGTTATAGTTACCACCTCATTTTGAGTCTTTGCCTTCTAAAAGGCATAGAATTATTAAACATGGTACACACACCTCCACTTATCAGACTTGTGATTCTATAAGGATGAGTATTGAACTGGGTCATGAAGATATGGGGAGCCCTTCGAATCCCACACCTACTATAGTTAATGGTACCCCTTCGACTCCTTCGACCACAATGGTTGTAGTGCCAGAGGCACCTATTATCACCAATGCGCGTCCTATAGTGAATACTCAACCTATAGCCACGAACCCCTTTGGGTCTCTTGGCCATTCATCGGGCTATAATGTTTTTTCCATCTCGATGGCCTCTAGTCCTTTTTCCTATGGTATGAAAAATTTTACATCACAGTTTTCAAACTCCATCCCAGCCACTGGCCTTGATTCTATCATTGGACTTGGGGGCACAACTCCTCCTTATACTCCTTTCTCATTTGGTGGCACTCATGTACCTCAAACGAGTCCTACCATGGGAGGATTTCCTCCTTTTAATCATGTGTCTAATCATGTTGCTTATGGATGGAGTAACCAACCTAGCGTACAAGCTTCCACTCAAGTTCCATACTTTACACTCACCTCCTCAATGTTGATTATGACCAACACGTTTGGCATGATGAATCCACCTTTATCCTCCATATTCACACCCGGAGGAGGTCAGTTTCACACTTTGGGAAAATCCCAACCTGGGACCACTCCAGTTGGGGGAAGATTTTGTAACCCTCATCAGAAAATTCCTACTGGAAGGATGCCCAACCAACCCCTTATGAATCAACCTAGAGGAGGGTCGTACAATCCCAGACAGGGCCATGGTGCTTACCAGAACCCTAGATGGGCTACAATTCCCCAACCAAAATATTTCCAGGAAGCTTGGGGCAGATGCCGCAACCTCGTCTCCTTTTCCTAGCCATGCTCAATCTTCCACACTTGTGTAAGTTGATGAACAACCCAATGTGTCACGATCCTACATGGTCCCCCATTTCCACCAAGATTCCTTCGGATTTTCCAAAATTCGAAGGAAAAAATGGCATGGATCCTAGTGATCACCACCTTTCACCTATGGTGCTCTTTGAATTCCCTTAACGATGATTCCATTCAGTTAATATTGTTTCAATGCACCCTCACAGGGGTTGTCGCTAAATGGTATATCGAGCTACCTAGGAGGGCATACGAGACCTTTAGTTAGATGGTTTTATTCTTCCTTAACCACTTCCAATTGTCGGTTCATTACGATGTTGGCCTAGAGCTTTTGTCGACCTTACGTCACGATAAATCCACTCATATCTCGAATCACACCCAAGAGTGGTGTAGATGGAAGAGGTTGATCAAGACCTGCATACCCCCAAAATTCCTATTGGAGTGGTTCCTTAAGTCTCTAGAGCCTTATATTTTGAAGGATGTTTCTACATATGGGGTTACATCTGAGGAAGAGGCAATTTTCAAATCCCAACAGTTAGATATTATATATGGTCAGTATGGGATGTTATAAGAGATTCTTCCTGATGCACTGAGGTCAAATTATGACCCTAGACAAAAGCCCGAGCCTCATGCTGATGGAATTTTAAGCTTCGCCAATGTGAAATCCGCAGATTCGGTGACAAGCCATTTCAAAGAGTTGTCTCTAAGATAGTCTGCAGGAGGGATAGCTTCATCTGTGTCTTCTATTCCCACTCAATCGATGGATGTACATTCCATACAGTAGTCAACCGGCCCAAATGGTAACCAAAAAATAGGTGGAAATAAGAATAAATGACGTAATAATAATTGTAAGGGTGGGAAGAATAATAATAAACCCAAGGACAATGGTAATAATGAGAAGACAAATAATAATGCTGGTGAGGGAAAGAAAGAAATGTGTAAGGTGAAATTTCCCTATAAACTTTGTACAGACGATCACCTTACTCATTTATGCCTCAGACTTGTGGAAGATGTGAGGATATTATCTTTGTTGCTCGCTGTACTGACTAATCCTTTTCCACATAACCAACACATGGCCTCGAGCTCCTCAAATGCCAGAAATGTGGAGAGAGGGAGTCAAAACCCACTGGCACAACACAGTGATCATTTATGCATCAATATGGTCAAATATCAGGTTAATGTATCCACTTGATGTCACGATTATAGTTCTCCACAAACTGTACCTAGTCTAGAGTCTCCTCCTCCCCAGGAGATGCCCCTACAGATCGAAAAACTAGAGCCACCGCCTCGTATTCCGAGAGGAGTACTCAAGTGCTCTACCCTAATGCCAGAGATGCTCATAATTACTCTATTGTTGAGGATCTGTTTCAAATCCTGTTGAGCCCGAGATATGATAATCTTCATGACGTTATTATACACTTTTTTCCATATGTATATATGCGTTTTTTATCTTTCAAAGGAGATTTTTGAATAATTTTATGGTAAAATGATACAATCGGCATGAGGTATGTATAATTCGTGTTTTGTGATTCAATCAAGTTTAATTTATCATATTTTATGGTTTCCAAGAGTTAATTCATGTTTTTCTGTTGTTACAGGGCAAAACACACCATGATTCTTGATCCAACATTTGATCCAGCACTTGTTCCAGTACTTGATTCGACACTCGTTCTGGCACCCAGTATTGCACAAAAACGCAAGGCAAGTTGTTAGTTATGGTATTGGCGTCCAGTGGTGGAAAAATAGAGCACATGGGTTTTGTTTGTCATCGCCCCCTCCAGCTACTAAGATCAAGACAACTCGATTTCAGTTGTCCAAAGAGGGTGCTTATTGGGTTCCTCTGTTTTGTTAGTTATGGAGGCATTTACTGTAATATGTCGAATTTAGAGGTGGTTCGACCCTCCTGTGGTTGACCACCTAGGTTGTAAGCTTATAAATACCAATAGTATGCTCATTAGATTGTTAACCAAGTAGAATAAGCATCAGAATTGCCAGAAAAATGATTTTTCTCTGTTTCTAGTTTTACATTGCCAGAATAGTGCCAAAACTGCGTTTTTGGATTTTTATGGTGAATTTGGCCTGATGAGGTTGTGATGTGCTTTTAGAGAGTGAACAAAACTTGTTGGGGGGGGCACCATCAGTCTGGTAACTCTCTTCATGTTTATTTATGCATTTCTCAATTTAATTGTTCTCTTTTCATTTTCTGTACATTCATGTTTTTATTATGCTAACTAGTTTGTGGTAGCTTAATTGTTTTAATTGTTTTGCAGGTTAGATGTTGATACAGATTAGCATGTGTTGATTTTATAGATTAGAAAAGGCTTGCAAGCCCCTCTCTCTCTTTACTAACTCTCATGTGCATTTAGATGTTAAATTATGCTTTCTTTTATAATTTTATAAATAAGTTTAAAATAGAATTTTAATTAGAGAGAACGGAGTTTTAATTTGGGTTTCATTTGATAGGGATCTTTGATGGATAGATAGAATTAGTTCTAGTTTCTAGTCATAGCTTGCTTATTTCAATTTATATAGATTTCATTTAATTAGTTGTTGGTTAAATTGGATCGTCAATTTACTTTTTAATATCATGCTTTAAATTTATGTTTTTAATTATTTCTTTATTTTAGTTTGAATGGTTAGAATAGACATAGTGTAGTTTCCTTTCACGCAATTTCCTTTCCTAGAATTAAAATGCAATTACATTTCTTAGTTAATGGTTGAATCTAGTTTTTCTTACTTTGTATAGATATAGAATGATGATCTCGTTATGTTGTTGATGGTTTATACATGATGCAGGGTATTTAAACATTGTTATTGTCATGGCTAAATTCTCGTTGGATTGTTTGATACATACCTTTCATTTTTCCATTGAGATTAGCGTTGAGTTTATACCGTTGGAATTGTCTTTTGTTGTCAAATGTCATTGAGATATCATCCATCACCACCGAAGGCATTCACACAACCACCAGCATTACATTTGAGTGTTTCATAGATTAAAGATAATTTCTTGCTTTCGTAGATTAGAAGAGATAGTTTCTTGTTTCATAAGTTTAGTTGATAGTCTTTCTTGCTTTCAATAAGATAGATTTCCTTTCATGCATTGCATTGAACACTTAAATTTCCTTTCACGCAAGAGAAATAGTTTTGCATTAGGCATTTAGTTCACTTGCCTCTTAGGCTAGGTAGTTGTTCAATGAGAAGTCTTTGTTTACTTGTCTTTTGCTTTATGCTTTTGCTTGCTTGTCTCTTTTCTTTAATAGGTTAGTTAGGTGTTTTTTCTTGCTTGTCTATTTTCTTTAATAGGTTAGTTAGGTGTTTTTTCTTGCTTGTCTATTTGCTTTAATAGGTTAGATAGGTGTTTTTTCTTACTTGATTATTTATTTTCTTTCATAGTATAGTTTCTCATTG
>SNQJ01S0045282.1:57342-70031 GCA_010110895.2 Picea sitchensis | reverse complement strand
TTCAAGCTTATATCTTTATTGCAACTTCATGGTGGATGTCTTTGATGTTTCATGTATTATTGAGCAATTGAGTTAAACATTGTATATCTTTGGTTCATTTGTTTTATGGTGTGATTCAAGAAGGGGTTGAGTATCCCACTTGGAGAGGCATCACCTTATTTGAATATTGAGTGCTTTTATGGTTGCCAGTGAAGACAGTCCAATAGAGTAAGTGTTATTGGGGCATGCTTGGCTCATGTGTTGATCTCACTTACATTTCCTTGTATCTTTGTGTTTATTGTATCTTGTGTAATCATTGTATTATCTTTATTCTTTTGTAAGTAATTATAATCATTGGTTTGGGGTAGTTTAACTTATTTCATTTGTAAACACTTGGTAATAAACCACCCTCAAACTTAGTTGACCCCATTGCCCAACCTTAGGCACTAGTCTTAGTTGACTTAGGGAAAGGGTTGATTGACATATAGATAGACTTGCATTTTGCATTTGGTGCCTTAGCATCTTAGGCTAGTTTTCCCCCTTAGCCTTTAACAAACTAAAAACAACTCCTAGAACCATAAAGTTAATTTCAATCTAGTAACTAGGGACTACCCCCCTTGGCTTCCCTAGGAGTAAGCCTAGAAGGAAGAGGTTCTAGTCAAGGTGACAGTGTGGACTGAGAACCTAGGCATTGTGCCTCCAGGGACACACTAAGTGAGGTGGACTTAGCTGACGTTAGCAAGTGTGTATTAGGATGGCAATAGGTTGGACAAATATCTAAGGGTTGTACCTTACCTTATGGGAAGAAGGGGCTAAAGGCCCAGAGGGTAAAAGTAGTTGGAAAAAGATAAAATCCAAAAGAATGAAACCTTGAGATGCTTTGCCCAGGGATCCTCGAGAAAGCAATAAAAAGCTTATCAACAAGAAACAAAGGGACCCATAAAAAATAATAAATCAAGACCATTGACATTGCTATGATCCTTGTGACTTATGATCCCATGGAGGGCGTATCTATTGATGTTGTAGGGCCACACCCAATGGACATGTACTTGATGGACAGGTACACATGGAGAGATGATTAGTTCATACATCCATGGGGATAAAATCCCACCAGATGGATGTTGAGACCCTAGCCAAGGGCAAAGACAGATCAAAGATTGCACCAGAGAGAGAGGAGGATGTTTCACCAGGGAAAACCTGGTAGGCTTGGACCAGGGGGGTTGTGCCCTTTCCACCATGATGTAGGCCTTGGAAGGCCCATGATGTCACCTAGGTCACCCATGATGTCAACCAACGTTTTGGGATTTTTTGAATGTAGTTGTGTGCCAAGTGGCACGTGTGGTAGGTTCCTGAGGCCCAAGGAGGCCTAACGTTTTTCTCTAGGAGGCCACGTTGTCCAAAAAGGGCCTAACGTCACCCTAAAAGGGCATGATGTCACATTCACAACTTTTTTTAGGGTTTAATTATGACATTTAATGTAAAAACTGGATATTATTTGTAACTGGCCATGTCGGCCTTTTTGACCTAATTCTGGTCATTAGTATTGTATAAATAAGGGGAGAATCCCTCTTATTTTTCATATCTTTCACTCAAACTTGTGAGGACTGAAATTTGTGCCCTCCTTAGGGTTTCTTGGCTGAAATTTTAAGCGCACTTGTTGAAGGAGGCTAAATTTGGTGTATTTTGGCAAGCTTCTTGGTGGATGTGTTCAACTAGGGATTTTCTTGATTATTCTTGATGTATGTAAGCAAATTTTATGCAATTCTTCTTAATTGAATGGTTATGGTTTTATTTATCTTGCATTTACATTCAAGATTATGAAATTGCTTGATTAAACCCTAGGAAGACTAGCACATGTTATTGTTCTAACTTAAAAATATTTCGCCTACTAGATATTGTCAAAAGGCCATTTTTCTTGAAGCATGAGTTAAGGCCTTGCCATTGCAACACCTTAGTATCCATTGCTTCATCCTAGCCATTTTTGCATCATATTTGAGTTGGAGAGGGAGGAAATCTACTAAGGCCTAGGGTTACCTACACCTTAGCAGCTAGTTTCCCCTTAGGGTTTTGATAATTGGAGCCTTGGGTCACTGACACTCCAATTCATCAATCTCTCTTGCCTTTAACTCTTCTATTATCATTTTTCTTCAACATTTGCTGCTGCATTATCGACTCCATTTACCCTAAAAGCACTAGTCTAAGTCCTCTCTTGAGTAATTGATCAACACAACTTTCAAAACCTACTCTTTGAGCAACCTTTTAACACTTTCTAACCCTAGAATAGTCTAACCTACTAACAATATTGTTGTTGTTACTAAATTAATCTACAACCATTAGATGCAGCATTAAAATCTCATAAAATAAATTGAAAAGGTTGATCTACACCTTGTCTTATTTGCTTCTATCAAATGCTAGTATTATGATTTCAATGGTTAACGATTCTTAGTCATTTTGAAGCTATTTCCAAGGCATTTATTGTGAAGTATTGCTCTACAAAGATTGCCGCTATAAATTTTCTGTTTACTTGATCATATTCAACAAATTTCTTTTGTCAAGAAAGTCCATGGTTTTATGAAGTGCTAACCAACAAGTGTACTTGCAAATATATTTAGTTTCTTGTTACTTTGTTCAGGGCAGCTACACTTTGACATATTATCTTTTCATTGGTTATAAAACCGGACTTTCTGATCGGTGGTGACTTGTGAGAGGGGATCTTTATCTATCCACTTTGACTTTGCCTTCTCAAACCCCCAGGTCACCAAGGACATCTCCCTTTGGCCTACCACCCTAAATACATCCTATTGAGGTGATAGTGATAGGATAGTCTCCTGTTATGCCAATTTGGTCTCCTTTAACCTTTTCTTCTATCAAAGTACAAATTGTGCGATAACCATACATAGATATTGAGACAGAGTCACTGATACTATAGGTGCAAATGCCAATGGAAAATACAAAATAGTCATCGAGTAGGTACTAGAACCATAGATGGAAGAATCTCACAACTTATGAGTCATGCCTGCCAGTTGTCCTCCATGTCATAATCATCAAGATCAACACCACTAGCACTGTTCTCTCGTCCATCCTCATCCTCCTCTATATCCAACGCACTCTGTGCATTTGTTGGTGTGGAGAATCACCATGATCAAAAGTGACCGGCTGTAGCACTGGTTCATTAAGATCCAAGTTGGCTAATTCCAACTCAATACTGTTGTCCAAACACATATCATCATGAAACACATCCCACATCTTTGCCTCTCTCTTCAACCACTTTTCTCTCTGCCTGTAAATAAGACGGAGGTTGGTGTGCACATAAGAGTTTATACTTGAGTGAAGGGTACATTTTTACTAGGGTCATGACAGAAGAGTTCAACAATCAATGCCACCAACATCAAGGTACATAAAGGGCTTGGTGCTCTTGATCAAATGTCAGTTTCATAACCTTATATAGGATAGAATATAGTGGAAACATTGCAAACGTGCCAATCTTGAAATCGTGAAAACCGTTAAGTTTGTTGAATTTTGAATGAGACCTAAAATTCTACTTTCTCGATATGTGAATTCAAATGAGGTTGGAACCACTCTCGAACATACTAAAACAACTGTTAAAAATTTAAGTAAAAGGATGACATCCTTTTACTTTAAGAATTTAATATTACCATTAATTACTAGGGTGGGTGAAATGGAGGGTGTGGGGAACTTTTTAAATAGCATTAGCAGGGAAAAGACTCCCCACACCAAAACACCTTAGAGCTCCAACTTGCATGAGGAAACATGAGCCCGGGTCCTTTTCTGTGCATGGCAAGTGTCTTGAAATTAGGACACATGTCCACGCGAATCAGTGTCCCCACGTGGGATTTGTGATGTAGGGGGGCTGGGAGGTGTGTATTGTTTCATAGGCAGCACCTATATTACATGAATTTCTAGGATGGGATTCGAACAAGTTATGGGTGCAGCTGGAAGTTGCCCTCCAAATTTCTAGGGGACGACAAAAAATATTAAAGAAATTTATAAATTCTAAAAGAATCTAAGTAATAACAAAATCATAGAAAGTCCCTGAAAAACTACCAAGGAATTTTAAAAATCAAGGACGATACATCATACATCCCATTTTTTATTCAAACACTAAAATCTAAAATGCTAATCTATCTAATACAAGTGAGCAAATACATAGTCCAAAATGGAAAAATGCCTAAAATATTATATTCTCCAAACTGGCTCTCCACTTCAAGTCTCCACTTCACATGATTGAATCTCCAATACAACACTATCCATAGATTGAGAATGACTCGTATGAATGCTCCAAAGACCAAATAGTGAGTACAGATAGCTTGTTGGTTTGTTTATGTGCTTAGTAGACCAACTGCAACTCTCTTCTTGCCTCCAAACATGTCAAATGGTTTAAAAAATGGCTGGGAGGCATTTTTCTATTGTTGGGCTTAGAGTTGTTTTTTTTGTTGGTTTTTTATTCATTTTTTCCTTCAGTTTCCAAGTTGGCCCAAAAGGGCCACCCTTGACGAAGTAGGTGCCAAAACAAGCATGTTACAGGCCTGTTGAGGCCCAATAGGCCAAGGGATGCCCAAATGTCCATGTTTCTAGCGGGGGATCCCTAAGTTGGGGATGTCGCCAGTGCCCACATTCTTAAATCCATCCCAGTCAATAGAGACATCCCTTAGCCATCCCCAAGTACCCTGGGACGGGGGAACCCCAGGGATGGGTTCTCATTTTACATATAGGGCAGAAGAGTTCTTCATAACCATCATAAAGGCTGCAGTCCTTGTATTTAAATTTTAAACTATGTTGGCGAGGTAGTTTGGAAATTAAATGAATCCGTATACAGAGGTTGCGCATGGAATAATTATCATAGTGTCTATAGAGGTCAATGAGCAGTTGAAATATCCATTTATTTTTTTGATTTTCACTTTTTGATATGTAGATGATACTATTCTAAGATGCAAAAATTTTAAATTATTACCCTTCTCACTTTGGTTTTCCTTATTTCTACTTTTTCCTTGTCAGTGGATTGAAAGAATAATAACTTTGACATGGAGCTTATTAATGTTTTCCAATATATTCCTATGACAACTTGTATCAATTGGCACAATTTTTTAACCATCTAAGCTACATTTACGTTCATTGTGTCTTTCCTTAATATGACAAACTGTGGCAGTATTGTGTTTACAATATCATATTTTAATTTGGTGGGTAAATAGCAGGAGTTACTTCCTCATTCTATATTAAGCATCTTAAACAAGCTTAGGATTCTTATATTTTCTTTGTTTACCCACTCATGGTAGTTTTTAATGCCTAAATGAAGACAGTTTTTATTACTTCCAGTGGAGCATGGAAACTTAGTGGCTTTGGATTTGTGATTGCTACTGATTAGGTTTTAGGAGACACGAGTACATTTTGGGCTTTTCATTTCCCAGTAAATACACTTATGATTCTAATAGGTTTATTTTAATTTTTATGAAAGTGTAAGAAATATAATGACATTCCTTAAATTAAAATATCATTGTAAATATGAAAAGTCGTAGGTGATAGGAAGAGTCACCCGTTAAGGGAAGACCAAAGGTCATTTGATTTGTATTTATAATTGTTTCACGTTAATGGAAGCATCAAGTGTGGAGTTAGATTTGTTGCCCATACCTGGCCTATTAGAAATCCATAATAGATTTCAAAAAGGACTCTTGCCTCTTGAACTATGCTGAGCTTTGTTGTAGCTTTGTTGAATGTATGGGAGACTCTCATCCCATGTTTGGCGATGGTACTGGACTATCACGGGCTATGAGGAAGTAGTAGACTACTGTCATATGTGCAATCTATCTGATTTTACAGAATAACTTAACAAGGGAGAGAGCTCACTTTTGATTCTAAAATTTGATGCTCCTGTCGTGCTTTCAGATCTCTGATCAAGTCCTCTTGTCTTCAATCTTGCAAAGACACATGAAAATATTTTCAAACAAAGATAGGAGATTCTTAAAAGAGTTGCACAACACAAAAAAAATTTCATTTGTTGTTCTAGTGCCTACTAGATGTTATCCAAATTGTGAGTGTTATATGAGGTTGGAAGTTGGAACTGCTAATGAGACTTGCTTTCGGAAACATAGGAGGTTGCTATCCAGTATTCTCAAAATATTATTTCCAATATACTTGTATGCCTCCACACAAAACCTGAAATTTCATTCTCAGAAACTTCGTAGCACAATAATGGATTAATGGCATTGGGTATTAGCTATCGTTCTAACAAGCTCTCCTTTGTATTATTTCCCAATGGGAAATTTAGTGAGAAATGGGTTGTCAACTTCTCATTCACAATTAACTGTTTAAGTTTTTTCTGTAATTGGAAAGGATCCTTGCAAATACCAACTTAATAAACTATTGTTAAAAATTACGGAAAAGAGTAATGTACTTTATCTTGTTTGAACCGACTTCATGGATGATAATTAGGAATTTTTGTCTTAGAGATTCAGATGAAGAAATTTGTTGTGGTTTTCTTTTCACTTTGCAGGCCTCTATGGAATAGTTGAAGCTCATGGGACCTGTCATTTTATGTGGGATTTTGAAGTTTCTTGATGGAAAAGCAGCTGCTGAGCCAGGTTTGTTTGATGCATTGATTGAGCATTAATCCCATGATTATTTTCCTGACATGTGTATGCCTAGTTTACTACTTTATTTTGTCAGATTCTTGTATCTCTAAATTTACAAAACTATTGGACCAAGTCATCCTTGGATTCCAACATTGTCCAAATCCCAACTTCTATATGAATGGTAGTTAAAAACATTGTTCATTGTGTGGATATCCTCAAAAAGTAAATTTAGGAACAAGTTTCTTGTCTTAATATACCACACATCCAATTTATAACAACTAGAGATCACCAAAGCTTTGCAACTTGTGAACCCCTTTTTTTGGAATCTAAGATAACAACTATTTTAAAGCTATAAGTTTTGTGTAATTGTCAGAACCTTACCCTAGGCTTTATTTGTACTTAAATCAATGATTATTAGATGCGAAAGGGGTTCCCCTTTCCCCACAAATGGGAGGGTCACCTTGATTGGCACCATCAAAGTTGTTGTTGATTGCAGCATCATGAGACATCCTCCAGATCGTTCTCCTCTGGACTAAGTTGAGACATCTGTGAGAGAGAGCCCAAGTGTTGGGTGTGCCCATGTGATGGGTGTGTGTCAGAATCTAAACTGCAAAGTGTATTCTAATTATTATTGTGGTATTATTCATTAGATAAATCCCCTATTGCGGATTGATCATGTCGGCTATTGTAAAATACCAAATCCCCTTTTACAGATTGGTTAAAGTATAATTGTAATAGGCAGAATAAGAATTTGACCCCAGAATACATTAAAGAGACCCCAAAATATATTAAAGGTGGTTATAACCACCCAGAAGAAGAAGTTGGCCGTGCCAGTGAAGAGACACTTCCACACGTGCCAGAATTGTATAAATAAGGAGGCTAACGCCTCACTTAGACACACACTCACTTGTTCATTGAGAGACAAGTTTCAGAGCTGCAGTTGAAGAAGAGAGAGAGAGAGAGAGAGATGCACATTCTTGGGAGAGGACTTTCTGTATTTGTTTGAGTTATCTCTTGGCATTGTATTGGCTATCTATAATAAGGAAGATTTGTTGGGTTTTCTTCCCCATGAGGGTTTCCCATGATAAATGATGTGTATCTTGTGATTGTGTATTTCTCAGTGATCCTATCTTATGCTATTGTTATCTAGTGAAATGAAAAGAACTCTAATAATATCTTAAACCTTAACATGGTATCAGAGCTAAGATGAAGAGAGCATCTTTCACAAGAGAGTGAAAAATGTCACTATTGTCGTACATGCAAATTAGGGATTTTTATTGAAGAAGTATTTTATCCCCAAAACCATCTAGAAAAGTGCACCCTTCCTCAAGGATCACTTTGGCATCCTCAACGTAACTTTTCAGTGGCTAGATCACCCAAAAAGTGAAACCCTAGTTTTCACAAAGTACCAAAAAACCAGAAAACCAGAGTACCAGAAATACCAAAAATCTAGAAGCACCAGTCCAGAAATCTGCTGGTCAAGTTTGAGGGCGTAAAAGTTGGATTTTCAGAAATCTGACTGCACCAGCTTACTTGCCTCAGGTCAATGCATCAATCCCCTGGATCATAGTTTCAAAATTTGAAGTTTGAAAAATTAGGGTTTCCTCATAAAACCCTAAGTTTCAGTTGTAGTCTCAGAACCAGTTACAGTATCAATTGCAGTTGCAGTATCAGTTGTAGTTGCAGCCGTAGTACCAGTTGCAGTCACCCTTGAAGTTATTAAGAGTTGGTGATCATTACCGCTGCTACCAGATGGTGCCTCTACCTACAAATGCCGTCAAAGGTATGTACTCACACATGTTTAAACGATTAAGCTTTAAAGGGTATGTGCAGGAGACAGGATCTCTTGCCATAGATCCAGAAGGATCTCAAGATCCAACACATTCAGAGGAATGATGCAACCCAGGTGTGATTATTGTGAAATGCATCTATCTGTTATGACATTATTTTGATCAGTGTTGCATGTTGTAGCTATGACCATCATTCTAACCTTTGGTCAAAATCTGAGTCAAGGTATTAGATGGATTAAAAGTTGAGATCATAGAGTTTGTCCTCTAACCCAACCTTCTGTCAAGATAGTATATTGTCTTAGTACAAAAGATAGGTTGAAGAAATCACTTGTCATCTTGAGTGAAAGAGACTTGGAAGAAAAGAAAGCACACTCATTTTTGAGGACAAGGTTCCAGGTTTGATTAATCAAGTTGATAAGATTCAAAGGTACACATGACAAATTGATGACTACCCATTTACAAGTAACCACTATAGTTGAGATAGCAATCTTTGTAAAGTATTATACTTGGTAGCATGTGAGCATGTAGAGGTAATTACTTAATGTAATGATTTGCCTAATACAACTAACACCTCCTCTAGGATAAACCTTGTGTGTTAGTTCCAGGTTGCCATGAAGGAATGTTCAATCACAATAGTATAAGAGTGTTGACCTCACTTCATAGTGTATCTTTTACTTTTGATCATTGCTTTAGACAAGCCACGAATGATAGCTCTAAAGGAGCTATTGTGATGATTATTCATGCTATTACTTTATCTATTATTATCAAAAGGATATTATTCGTGCTTGTTGTTTTGTTAACCTTGTTTCAGGTCACAGGTGATAACCTTGAGAAAGATATAGTGAAGGTTGCAGAAGGAAACATATTATATGAGACATGAAGCAGACTATGTACATGACCATATACACTCTTGCACCAAAGAAGCTGAAGAAGAAGCTATCTCTTGAGATTCAGAGTATCTCATATGAAGATTGATTGAAAGGAGCAGAAGGATCCAAAGATGACCGAACATTAGAACAAGAAGTAGACCTCGTTTGAAGCCTGACTCGGTCTTTCATATTTAGACTTGGTATGCAACACCAAGTATACCCTATAAGAGATCAACATGGATGTGACCTTTGATGAAGATGCAACGCTCAAGAAAACAAGAAGATGGAAACTTGAAGAAGTATATGAAGAGGAACCTGTAGCTCCTAGAGTTGCAGAATCAGTGAGGGAGGTTCCTAGAGTTGCAGAACCAGTGAGGGAAGTCATAATTTCCCTTGATGAGGAAATTCTAGAAGATCAAGACATAGTAGAATTTCAAGAACCTCCTCAGATGATGATCTCCCATAAGAGAAAGCCAGCTTGTGCTATATAGCTTATTCAAGATGGAGGGAAGTATGGTGTTCCTGAAGGAACCATGAGACAAGTGAAGAGACCTAATCCATTCTCCAGCTATATGGATTTGATGTGTAATCTCCTAGAAAAGGATCCTACTTGCTTTGAAGAATCCATTCAGAAGAAAGAATGGGCAGATGCCATGACAGAGGAATACCAATCCATAATAAAGAATGATGTATGGGAAATAGTTCCCAGACCGAAGAGCAAGGATGTGGTATCTTCCAAATGGCTCTTCAAAATAAAACATGCTGCTGATGGAAGTATTAAGAAGTATAAAGCAAGCTTTGTCGCTCAGGGATTTTCTCAAAAGGAAGGCATTGACTATGAAGAGACATTCGCTCCTATAGCCAGATACACTTCGATCAGAACCATCATAGCTCTTGCAGCTAAGATGAAGTGGAAGTTACACCAGATGGATGTAAAGACATATTTCCTAAATGGTGTCATCAAAGAAGAAGTGTATATAGAGCAACCTCAAGGATTTGAATTTGAAGACAAGAAGTCTCATGTCTGCAAGTTGAAGAAGGCTTTGTATGGATTGAAGCAAGCTCCTAGAGCTTGGTATGGCAGGATAGACAGCTTTTTGACGAGCTTGGGCTTTACCAAGAGTAAAGTAGATTCTAACGTCTACTTCAAGGTTATGAACGATGAGCCGATGATATTGTTGCTGTATATGGATGACTTATTCTTAACTGGAGAAGAAAAGATCATCACCGAATGTAAGAAGAAGCTCGCTTCAAAATTTGAGATGAAAGACCTTGGCCTAATGCATTATTTCTTAGATCTTGAGGTATGGCAGAGTCCAGAGAGGATCTTCCTTAACCAAGGGAAGTACACAGTCTAAATCTTGAAAAGATTCGACATGTTGGAGTGCAAGTCCATGAATACACCCATGGAAGCGAAGTTGAAGCTACTGGTCGACACTTCGTTAGAATTGATTGATGACATGTTTTATAAACAGATCATTGGATTGTTGATGTACCTAACGAACACCAGACCAGACATCTATTTTTTCGTGAACACCTTGAGTCAGTTTCTAGTAGAAATTAGACATGTTCACCTAGTTGCTGCAAAACATGTGTTGAGGTACCTTAAGGGTACATTAGATTGTGGTCTCAGCTATGATGGAGATCATGATTTCACACTGAGTGGGTACACTGATTCAGATTAGGTTGGAAGTGTCTCTGACAGGAAGAACACCTCAGGATGTTGTTTCAGTTTGGGATCAACCATGATCTCATGGTAGAGTAGGAAGCAATCCAACATTTCTCTCAGTGCAGTGGAATAAGAATACATTGCTGCGTGTTCTGCTATCTGTGAAGCTATATGGCTTCGAAAGTTGTTGACCGGTCTATTTGACCTAGAGATGGAAGAAACCATGATCCTATGTGACAACCAGAGTTGCATAAAGATGACAGATAATCCTATATTTCATGACAAGTCGAAGGACATAGAGATCTGATATCATTACATCCGTGACATGGTGCAGAGAGGAGCCATAAAGCTCCAATATGTTAGCATGGATGAACAGGTTGCCGATGTGTTGACCAAGCCTCTATCTCATGTAAATTTTGAGCACTTTCGAGATAAGCTTGGTATAGTCTAAAATGACCTCCTTCGAAAGGGGGAGTAGTGTTGTGTTGAGATATTCCTAGTACTGTGCTTCCAGCTTAATTGCTGAGATGTAAAGCCAGTCTAGATTGTTGTGTTAATATATGCCTAGTACTGTGCTTCCATCTTAATCATTGTGACGTAAAGCTAGTCTAGTTGCTATGTTAAGATATGCCTAGCATCGTGCTTCCAGCTTAATTGTTGTGATGAAAAGCAAGCCGAGTACCTTTCTTCCAGCTTAATTGTTGTGACGAAAATCAAGCCGAGTATTGTGCTTCCAACTTAATTGATGTGATGAAAAGCAAGCCGAGTATCGTGCTTCCAGCTTAATTGTTGTGATGAAAAGCAAGCCGAGTATTGTGCTTCTAGCTTAATTGCTGTGACGAAAAGCAAGCCAAGTATTGTTCTTCCAGCTTAACTATTGTGACGTAAGGCCAACCTAGTACTGTGCTTCCAGCTTAATGGCTGTGACGTAAAGCCAATCTAGTATTGTGATTCTAGCTTAATTGTTGTGGTGTTTCCAACTAATTGATGTGTGGTGTTTTCCAGCTTAATTGTTGTGTGGTGTGCTAGCTTAATTGTTGTGATGATGTGCTAGCTTAATTGCTGTGATGTGTTGCCAGCCTCATGCTGCGATGATGTGTTGCCTACCTTTGTGCTTTGATATTGTTGCTTTTGATGTTGTATCAGCCTTGTGTTGTTATTGATGATGAGGATGTATTAGTGTTATACTAATCCATGCCGATGCAGTTGATGATGATGATATTATTTCAGCTTTAATGTTGAATATGATGATGATGTTACCTTAGCCTCATACCGATGAGGATGATGATGCTACTCCAGCTCCATGCTGTGTGATGATGCTCTAGCCTCTGTGTTGTGTTGATGATGAGAAAAAATTCCGATGATTTATAGATATGCCAGTCAATGTTCCAAGATGATATTGATGATGTTGTCCTCTCACCCACCAGATGTTGTTGATGATGTTGTCCTCTCTCTCGCATGATGATGTTGTAGAATACCCTTCTTGTTAAGGGGGAGTGTTGAAATAATGTAACTGCAAAGTGTATTCTAATTATTATTGTGGTATTATTCATTAGATCAATCCCCTATTGCAGATTGATCATGTTGGCTATTGTAAAAGACCAAATCCCCCTTTGTGGATTGGTTAAAGTATAATTGTAATAGGCAGAATAAGAAGTTGGCCCCAAAATATATTAAAGAGGCCCCAGAATATATTAAAGGTGGTTATAACCACTCAGAAGAAGAAGTCGGCTCTGCCAGTGAAGAGACACTTCCACATGTGCCAGAATTGTATAAATAAGGAGGCTAGCACCTC
>SNQJ01S0045282.1:31337-57332 GCA_010110895.2 Picea sitchensis | reverse complement strand
GTTTTCCCAAAAAACATCGTTTAGGGCCTCAAAATGGCCCCGGAAGTTAAAACTGCTAAAAATAGTAAATTACCAAAATTGTCAGAAACATGTTTTGGGCCAGTTGGAGAAGGTGGGTGGCCACCGATATCCACCTGGATCAACAGATGTAACCACTTAGATAACCAATCCACAACTCATAAGGATAAATTTCATGTGAAGTAAATGTAAAATAAATGTGCTTGCAAGTGTAAATGTAGATCACCGATAGATTGCCCAAAATGTGGATTAAGGATTGATTAAAGTTGTTAAATGAGATTCAATCCTAACTAGGTGTCAACCCAATACTTTCCTCCCCCAATTACCAAGTAACCGTTGGGTTCTCAAGAGGTAAGGCAATGAGGCCCACCCTAGCTCCACAGGTCAGCCCAAAGAAAAGAGTAATACTGGAAAAGGATGCTCCACGTCATGAGACCGTCCCTGACCTAATCACCTTTCCATTGCTTCCTCTAGTCCCCATTTTAAATGGTGAATATGGTTGGTAAAGGTGACCTATTAAGTCTAATGAGTTGTTAAACCTATGGACTAAGTATTTTAAAGTGCTTGAGTGCGGTAAGCTTGCTCAAAAGGTGACAAATGGGCCAAAAATAGAAATTACAAGTTATGAAGATTGAAGCTCTTAAATGTGAAATTATTGTATGTGAAATGTAAAGAACTTGAAATGACTTGCAGAATGAAAACGATAATTTTTAAACCATTAAGATGCCCATGTTTGCATGCATGTGTGAAAAATAAATACTTGAGAAATAAATGACTTGGATGCGAAAAAGAAAAAAATTCTATCTATGCCTCCAAGAGCTCTAAGCTAGCATAGGTTGTGTGAGATCTACTCGAGATAATTTTAACCATTAGCATGCATTGAGATATCCACAACTAAACTAGCTAAACTATGAAGTAAAAACATAAAAGAAACTAAACAAAAACTGAAATGAAAGAGAAGGCAAGCCACATGGGGACCCTCTTTTGGGCTTGCTCACAATGTTTTAGATTGAAAGAGAAGGAAAGGAAATTGTTACCACTTTGAAAGGAGGTCCTTGGAGGTTTGTTGTGACCGAAAACAAGCAGCATGCACCCTTGACTTGGTGACAACCTGCAAAAATCAGTGAGCTATTGCTTGTTGATTCTGCTGCAACACACTCAACAAAAGTTAAGAAAATATATGTTTTGCAACAGAAATTTCCCACATATAAAAAACCAGAAATTAAATGTATTAAAATGACCTATCTAATGAGTTAGCAACCAAAATCATAATATGAATAGAAACAGAAAGGTAAAATGAACAGCTTATGGAGTTTCATTGAATGATGAGGGTAGATCCTTGATTTAATCTATCCCAACAACCCTCTTTGAGATGACCTGCAAATCTTTAACAAAATGTGAGAAAGAGAATATATAATCTGTAACATGCATCAACAACACAACATAGTTTATATTATGGACACATGCAAAACATATAAGCCAATAACAATACTATTGCTAGACTTAGCTAAGTAAACAAAATTTACCTAAGCATATATTCAATATCCACAAAGTATTCAAAAAGTAACAATATCACCTCACAATAGCAATGGAAATCCAAACAAAGTCTTGTACTCAAGTGTTCCTCCAAAGTTCTTCTTTTATTACCAAGGGAAGAGGTTGTAGCAACAAAGTTTCTCCAAGCTCTTCAAGAACAAATAGATGAAGCAAAGTGACAATAAGAGAGAGAGAGTGAGATGACAAGAAATCGGTAGCATAACAATACTCATAAGAATGGTGTCTAATGAATGAGGGAAAGGTCTCATTTATAGAAAGAGAAGGCAAAGAGACCCCTCTTGGATCTTTGACAAGTGTAAAAAATCCAAGCCAAGAGGAACTCCAGTGAAGGAGGGTGCATGGATTTTAGGGTTGAGTGAGAATAGCAAGTGGATATGAGTGGAGGGTGATGTGGTAAGTTAAGAGGGGAACATAGGCTAAGGGAAGGCCCACGCCTAGCTTTAAAGGCTAGTTTCTGCTTTCCTGATAGATGTTCCCACTTTTTCCAGAGGATGGGGGTGCAAATCCCAAGGAAAAGCATGAGCTTTCATGGTGGCGTGTGGAAGAGTGTGTGTGACACACTCTAAAATGGGACGTGGGAGGCATAGGGAAGGCACATCACATGAGAGAGGTCCCACAACTCACATTAAAGTGAATTTCTATTTTTCAAATGGAAGGGGGGCACATTTCCCCATGAGGGGCGTGAGCTTTAATGAGTGAATGTGTTGGAGTGTGTTGGCCACACTCTAAAGTGGGACGTGGGAGGTTTAGGAGGGGCGAGGGATGCATTCCCCAAGGGGGGTGCAAATCCCAAGGAGGATTTAATTGAAATGTGAGTTAGGGGGTGTGTAAAGGTTAGGAAGGGGTTGGGTAGGTTAGGAGGTGTCTCTCTCAATCATCATTCACCTTTACTTTACCTCAATTAATCAATTATTACAAAATTGACATTTTCCCATGTCTTGGGTTTAGCAATGAACACTGCTTTTATCTAACTAAGACTCCTAAGTGGACAAACACCAAAAAAAATTGTCTGATTGAGATGAAACTTGGTATAAGGGTGTAGGGGTTGTCATTCCATTTCTTTTGAGCACAAATACCCCTATCAAAATCCCGATGACCTATTTTTTACATTATTTATCAAAAATTAATTAATTAATTAAATTCCCAACCTTAGGAAATTTTAATTAATTAAAAAAAACCTATCTAGACTCGTCGGAATTCCGAGAAACTTTTTGAGCTATATTACATGGTCATTTACATCATTCCTAAACACTAGACACCAGAGGATGAATCCATTAGGATGCTTTTCACCACTTTGGAGGATTTATTAATAATGGGAGTGAAAAACTCAAGGGAAATTAATAAGGCTGGTTAGGCCAAATTAATATCCCAAGGATAAAAAACACTCAGTGAAAGGAACTCTCCTAATGAATAAATCCTAAGGTAACTGACCTAACTATGATCCATGCAGACCTATTACATTATTAACCCACGCAGGGGTGCGGAAATTCCATTTACAAAAGTGTATGTTGGGTGCAAAAATCACATATCTTCATGGTACATGGAGTTGACCCCCTAGTTGAATAGGTGGTCAATATTTGGCTCCACATGGGGATGTGTGTTCGATCTTCTCACTTGGGAAGGAGAGCGTACGTGAATCCAACATCTACAAAAAAGTGCTCACTAATATCCAACATAAATATACATATATATCAAATGAATAAATAAAATGCTATAAACAACATTTACATAATGAAATGACTATTGTACAATGTGAACTATGATACATAAATAAATCTAAGTACATAATCACATAATGAATAAAATAATAAAAAATTGAAATACAAGGAGAAGGGTTAGAGATACATTACAAAGGGTGTCCCTTTGAAGACCAAGTTGCCCTATGAAGAAACTCTTCAAGGAGGGGTCCTCTCACTAGCATGTCTGACTTTATGTTGTCCCACTGGTTGAGAAGAGTTGCAAGAAGACTGATACACTTTATGCTGACTATTGATTTTACCATGTGAATCCTAGTTTCTAACCTTAGGCCATTTGGGACAATCCTCCTTAAAAAAAAATTGATGGTTTTCCATAGGTGCCAAATGCAAAGTCTATGAACTTAGTTTTTCCTTTAAAGGCATGGCATATATTTTCATAGGGATGGTATACTTTACTTTGTCAATACTAAAATTACCATCCTTACTACTTTCCATCATATTTTCATCACATATTCTATCTTTGATTTTCCCATTTTTTTAAAAAAGAGGAGGGTGTGGCCTGTTATCGCACAGTTTGTGGTTAGGGTAAAAGACAGATGAAAGGATTTCAAACTGGTGTAATTTAACCAATCCCACCACTATCACCTCAATTTGAAGTTTCTTTCTATTTAGGGAGGTAAGGCCCAGGGGAGACGTCCTCGATGACCCGGGGTTTTGAGAAGGCAAAAGGTTTAGCAAGGCTAAGTGATAATAATCCTCCTCACAAGTCACCACTTGATCAGAAAGTCCTGGCTAAACAACCAGTAAAGATGAAAGACAACCGGAAGTAGTAACCAATAAGAGTACCTTCCTGAGACAAAGAAACAATGAAACTATGCATGTGCAAGTTTGCTTGCTGGTTAGTACTTCATGTAATCAATGACTTTTATGATAATAAGCAATTGAGAAAAAATATTGATGAAGTAAATCAATGTTTGTACAATAGCAATGATTACAATATCACTTCTCAATAAATGCTAAAGAAACGTTGGCATTCAATGTAACAATATCAACACTTTATAAACAATGCCTTAACCAATTATTCAATTGCTTTAAAGGTAAAACGAATGCTGGACAAAGGTGTTTATAGCATAAAAGATGACGACAACACTAGGGTTAGTAAAATTAGTCTAGGCTAGGGTTAGAAGGTTAGTTGTTCTTCAAAGTGTTTGGTTTTTTGTATGATCAAGGGTACTCAAACAACAGAGGTCTTATATCAATGCCTTATTGGGGCAAATGGAGTCAAATAAGGGCTACACATGTTGAAGGGTCGTGATGATAATAACATGGCTAGAGACAAGAGGTTTTGATGTTGAAGTGTTTCTATAGCAAGGCTTCAACAAGTCAAACCTTAGGGGAGACAACTCACTATGGTGTAGGTGACCTAGGCCCTAGTGTGTCTTCCTCCTCCTCTAGCTCAAAAAATCAAAAGTACACGACTAGCTTGAATAAGAAATGAAATGGCTGAAGACAAGAGAGTTAAATGTTGAGGTGTTGCTAAAGCAAGGGCTCAACAATGAAACCCTAGGGGAGAAAGTCTCACTATGGTGTAGAAACCCTAGGCCTTAGTGCTTCCTCCTCCTTCAGCTCATTGGCAAGAACAAAATTTTATTGTTTAGTTCTTAAAGAACAAAAGCTTATTGTTTAGTTCTTAAAGAATAAGTTAAGTCGTTTTAACCAAGGATAAATGAATTATCCCAGACAACGACGCCAAAGATGTTGTCGTCCTTATACACACTTGCAAACATGAGCTAAGTCTTGCTCACTTAGTGTGTGTCCTGAGGCACAATGCCTAGGTTAAAATTCCACGCTGTCACTTTGAATTGAAACTCTTATGTATAGGCTAACTCTAGGAGCCAAGGGGTGAACCTTTTAACTAATTAAAACCAGCTCCTAGGGCTTAAATGTTAATTTCATCTAGTAACTAGGGTCTACCCCCTTGGCTTCAATTTCATCTAGTAACTAGGGTCTACCCCCCTTGGCTTCCCTAGGAGTTAGCCTAGACGGAAGAGGTTCAAGTCAAAGTGACAACATGGACTTTGAACCTAGGCAGTGTGCCTCCGAGGATACACTAAGTGAGCAGGACTTAGCTCACGTTTGCAAGTGTGTATAAGGACGACAAAAAGACCCATGACTGTTGCTTCCTTGAACGGATATTTGTACTATGTTCTCTTCATCGATGATCACTCTCGGAAGACTTGGATTTATTTCTTGAAGACCAAGTATGGAGTCCTTGTGAGATTTCAAGAGTTTAAAGCTCAGGTTGAGTACCTGACTGGGAGGAGGATCAAGGTGTTGAGATTAGATAATGGAGGAAAGTACACCTCTGGGGATTTTAGTGATTTCTGTATTGAGGCAGGGATCAAGAGGGAGTACATCGTTCCTTAATAACCCTCAACAAATTGGGGTTGCAGAGAGGAAGAACATAACCATCATTGAGGCAACCAAAGCGATGGTACATGATCAAAATCTACCTATGAATATGTGAGCAGAAGCACCCATGAAAACTGTGTATGTTCAAAACAAGAGTCCTCATCAGATTTTGAAGAACATGACTCCCAAAGAAGCCTTCACCATAGTGAAGCCTGAGGTTGGAGACTTCAGGATATTTGGGTGTCTAGTATACATACATGTACCCAAGGAGAAGAGGACCAAGCTAGACCCTTCAGGTAGAAAGGGTACATTTGTGGGGTAAAGTGAATCTTCGAAGGCTTATTGGATCTATATCCCTGGTCAGAGATAGATTGAGGTGAGTAGAGATGTCAACTTTGTGGAAGAGATAGCCTTTGAAGATCCAGAGAATCTCGGATGGAGATTGATAGCAAGATAGTACCTTCTCCCCCTTCAGTAGTTCAGAGGGAGACAAGCATTGATGTAGTTGATCCAGTTGATCCCATAGGTCCAACTGATGTCCCCAGAGACATTGCAGTAGGCCATAAAAGGCCTACCTGGGCTTGACAGACTCTACAGGAGGTAGAGGGACATCCAGCTCCTCGAGGCACATTCCGATAAAGCAAGAGACCACAGATATTTTTCAGCTACATTTCATCTATGAGCCACATAATTTATACTGAGCCTTCTTGTCATGGAGAAGCAACATGTCAGCAAGTATGGAAAGATTCCATGATAGAAGAGTATCAATCCATCATGAAGAATGATGTGTGGGATATTGTTCCAAGACCAGAAGGGAAGTTTGTAGTGAGTTCCAAGTGGATCTATAAGATCAAAGCTTGCAGCTGATGGAAGTGTCGAGAAGTACAAAGCGAGATTTGTGGCCAGAGGATTCTCTCAGGTGGAGGGAATTGATTATGGGGAAACATTTTCCCTTGTAGTGTGATACACTTCCATCCATATGATCATTGCCCTAGCTATTGAAGAAATTCGGTATGACAGACTGCAAGTCCATGCCTACACTGATGGTGATGGATCTGAAGAAAATGACCAAGGCTTCTACTGATTCATGCGAGATTGATCCACATCTTTACCGACAGTTGATTGGATCATTGATGTATATGGTTAACACTAGACTTGATATATGCTATGCAGTGAATGTACTCAGTCAGTTCATGAGTCAGTCGAGACAAACTCACTGGATAGCAGTGAAGCATGTGCTGAGATATCTACGAGGTACAATTGGATATGGCCTGAGATATGCCTCCTGTGTAGACATGAGATTGCAGGGATATGTTGATGCAGATTGGGAAGGGAGCACAGTGGACCAGAAGAGCACATCTGGTTGTTTTACTTTGGGATCTTCCATGGTTACCTGGTGCAGTAGGAAATAGAGCTCTGTGGCCTTGAGTACCGTAGAAGCAGAGTACATAGCGTTATATGTGGCAGTCCGCAAAGCAGTGTGGCTTCGCAAGCTCCTTGAAGATTTATTTGGTCATGAGATGGATTCCATCATTATCCATTGTGATAACCAAAGATGTGTGAAGCTCTCGGATAATCCTGTGTTTCATAATAAATCAAAAAAAATTGAGATCGAATACCATTATATCAAAGAAATGGTGCAGAGGAAAGCAGTACATGTGCAGTACCTTTCTACACACGAGCATGTTGCATATGTCTTCACCAAACTACTTGCTAGGATGAAGTTTGAGTACTTCCGTGAGAGACTTGGCATGGTGGAGAATGCCTCCTTAGCTGAGAGGGAGTGTTGTTGATTGCAGCTTCATGAGACATCCTCCAAATCGTTCTCCTTTGGACTGAGTTGAGACATCTGTGAGAGAGAGCCCAAGTGTTGGGTGTGCCCATGTGATGGGAGTGCGTTAGACTCTAGACTTAGTTGTTTTGATGTGTGGTCTCTTGTCTACTCCTCTAGACTGAGTTGAGATGACTTGAGATGGTTTCCTACCTTGTACTCCTCTCGACTGAGTTGAGTCAGCTTGAGATGGTCTCCTGCCTTGTACTCCTATGGAATTAGTTGAGTTGGCTTGAGATGGTGCTCCAGATGGTACTCCTTTGGACTCAGTTGAGTGTGACGTCCATGTGGTTGAGCACAAGTGGACGTGTCCCTAGTGGCTGAGCACTAGAGGATGAGAAAGATCCTTTCTATATTGTCTAAGAGTAAGATTTACTTGTAACCCTAATTATGTTGTGAAGGGTACAAGTCAATCCCACCATGTGAAAGATAATTAATATTATGCAATGATTAATTGTATTATTGAGTTAATGAGGTCATCCCTATGGTGCCAATAGACACACGTTTTGTTGTGTCAGTTCTTGTATAAATAAAGGTGAATCCCAATTGAGGATAACACACACTCACACTTGTCAACTTGGAATTTCAGCAAGTGCATGTACGACTGAAGTGCACACCTCTTTTGGGTGCTAGGTTCTAGGTTTTGGTAAGCACCCTCTTGTGTGCTAAGGTATATGTTGTGAAGGGTACAAGTCAATCCCACCATGTGAAATATAATTAATATTATGCAATGATTAATTGTATTATTGAGTTAATGAGGTCATCCCTATGGTGCCAATAGACACACGTTTTGTTGTGTCAGTTCTTGTATAAATAAAGGTGAATCCCAATTGAGGATAACACACACTCACACTTGTCAACTTGGAATTTCAACAAGTGCATGTACGGCTGAAGTGAACACCTCTTTTGGGTGCTAGGTTCTAGGTTTTGGTAAGCACCCTCTTGTGTGCTAAGGTATATGGTGTGGGGGATTTTCTTTTGAGAATGTAGCAAAGGATTGTTGGGTTTTTCGTTTGTTTGAGAAGGGTTTTCCAAGGATATTTCTTGTGTTCTTGTTCATGGTTATTCTTCTTGTGATCTTGGTTATTGCAGCACTGGTGTATGGTGTTGCTGCATTTGTTTATGGTTCAAGTACATGCTAAATGAAATAAACTACATGTGCATGATCTAAGCATTAAAAATTTAACAAAAGTAGCCCCAAGCCCTCGACTTTTTAGTTGGGTCATGATTAAGTTGCGTATGAGGCATGATTTTTGGAGGGAACTTTTAGCTAGCAAATTTGACCTACAATGGGATGCACAGAGAAAGGTAGGAATGCATCTATTTTCAAGTATTCTAGTATTCCTTACAAGCCAAAATTCAACTAGCCTAGTCAATAATTCAAAGGAGGGGTTTAAATTGTTTAATCTCTTGGTTATTTTGCCAATGAGTAAAGCACTTTGAAATAGACTTGAACCTTTCCATTCTATTATTACCCTTGTCAATCTGTCCATTTCCTCCCAAATTTTTTAGCATATGCACACAAAATTAGCAAGTGACATGGTTTCCTCCCACTCCTTGCATAAGACACACCTACTAGAACCATGCTTGTTCCTCCTCTATAGTCTTCTAGGTGAGGGCCTTATTATTTATGGATAACCACATAAATATTGTGAGGGCCTTATTCTTTATGGCTAACCACATAAAGATTCTCAACTTCAATGGAGACTTGATCTTTCATAGTGGTTTCTATCACCATTAAACTATTTAGGCATATCACTTTCATACATGGATTTGTATCCTAGTTTTGCAGTGTAGATTCCTAGAGTAGAATTCTTGGACCAAACTAATTCATCTTCCACCGTCTCATTTCCAAGATGACTTACTTTTATTTTTGTGGTATATGCCTCCCATCGCTTCCCTTCATGATGACCTAAATCTAATTGATTTGCATTTTTCCACTCTTGGTGCCAAATAGTGGAGAAATTTGGAGAGTTGCTTGAGCTAGGTTAGGTAAAGGAAGTTAGCGGAACATTGATGAAATTATTGACATGTGTAATGTTCCCAAGCCAACATGCCAGGAACATTGTGTTTTTCATGAATTTTTATGTGTTTTCTAGTTGTGGCATTTTGTCAAACACTTTGCAGACTTAAGTCTCATGAGTTGCGCTAGGGTTTAATATGATGGTTTTAATGTGTGTTTGTAGACAATAATAAAGAAATATAGCAATGGAATGTAATCAACAAGATGCAAGATCAACAATACAAAAGATAACCCAAAAATACCTCAGATCCGGTTTTAATCATAGTAATAGAAGATCTTGATACAATAGATTCACCGATATGGAACAATAGAGATGAGAACTCATAACACAATGACAATAACCCAAGAAGAGATGATACAAGCCTCCAAAGGCCACATGGCTACCAAATATGAATGACAAACTAAGATCTTTCCCACTGATGGACCAAACCCTCAAACTAGGAGACTTGCGCACTAGCTTATGGTTGTAGCTGCATGAAGATTTTGGCCCCCTTCCTCCTTGGCCTAAATAGAGACAAAAACACTTGGGAAGAGTAGATATGAAGGCTAGAAACAATATAGAGAAGTTACCCTACTGAATAATGAATCTTGGGCTCTTCCCATGAGTAGATCCATCCAAAGGTTGTGCCCTTCCTCTATGAGAAATTGTCCCACTCTCATGATAAATCAATACTCCATCAAAACACCTCCCGGATGAGCCAAGAAAGGTGATATGGCCTCTATATAGCTAAATCAATAGCCAAACCACCATAATCTCCTTCTCCTTGTCTAAATCAAACTGATCAAGCTCCACAAGTGCACTCCCCCCTTGCTGGAAACCCTCAATGTTGCGCACCCTTCTCTTCTGAACCCGTGACTGATGTAGAATCCACCTGTGACTGAGTAGATCTGATGTAGAATGGTGAGGGAGGAATCTTTCACCTCCGTGATGAAGCCTAGACCAGGTTGGGTGGGATCTTTCACCACCGAGCTGATCTCTAGGGTTTGTTAAGTCAAAACCCTAAAAACCCCCAAGTGCATGGGCTCACTAGGAAGAAGCCAAATATCAAATGATAAACAACATAATGAGAGAATAGAGGACCTTGTCTCTCTTTTATCCTCCCTGCTCACCTTGTCTGTCCAAATGAATTTTACTTTATTTAATTGTTAATTAATTAATTAAATCACATTAATTAATTAATTAACCATTTTACTTCTAAAAAGTAGTTTATCCCTCCTTGTGGCTTCCCTGGCCATTGAAAGTTACTTCTCATCATCCTATCTTGCAGTGCTATTCCTTACGATTCCAATGAACTATTACACTAAGAGGTTCCTCCAAGTCTTATGCCCAATATGACCTCCTTAGTGAATATAATTAACATATAGCCCAAAATAACTCAAAATTACGGAAATCGTCGAAATGCAATGGAACCAAAGCCAAGTTGTGCGGAATGGATCATGATGATGAAATAAGATGAGTGATGCAATTCGGACTCTAAAAAACCCCTCAATATCTCATGTACTCGCTATAACCTCCATCTGGCTACTCTGGTCATCATAACACTCTGAAATATAATGATGTCCCAAAGTGGGGACTATACATTCCTCCCTACTAGAATATTGCTTGTCCTCAAGAAATAATTGAATCAATCCATATATAATACTGAGGTCCCATGTCCACCTGTGGGATACATAGTAGGCTCCATCCAAGGATGAACTATCACACACTCTATCCCCTGGGTCCCATATCAGGACGTGAAATGCCATACCCTGTGAAGCATAATCCTGTAACATATCAACACCATGAGTCTCCTACAAATGACACATGGCCTCAACCCAAAATGAATCCGTCTTCCAAGTCCATACCAAGACCAACACGGTCTCCATCAACTACACATACTACTACCATAGTGAGGCACATGCTACTTCCATAGTGAGGTACTGCAAGACCTCAATGAAACACCCTCAAGTGACGTGCTCTCCTCAATACTGGAGCTCAATAGAAAGTCAAGATAAATTTCTCCTGCAAGGGTCCACTCACCTCCCTTAGTTAATGAAAGGCTCAACCCTGCAATTCCTTGGTCCCATGCTAGTCTCTGCCAAAGATCACCATGTTGTTGCTGCAACACTCTGATCATGATTGTCTTCTCACCGTATACATATTGGATCCCCCACTCCTGGATCCTCATGCTGAAATACTTGTGGAAACTAGACCTGTTGTCTAGAGGCTGCACTGGTAAAAGTACCTTTGTGGAAGTAGTATCTGCCCAACCATCTCCGTACTCGATCATGAGTATCAAAAAGGAGAAACTGTCTCGCTCCATAGGACAAGCCCTTGCAAGCCCTCTCAAAACCAACCCAGAGTGAAGTATGTGGCTCTCTGGCACAACCTGGGCCATCATAAGGTGAAACAAGCTACTAACCAAATGGACTCATGGATCCCATGGAAAACTTGGAAGTTTATCACTTCCAATCCCCATTAGTTGCTCCTGTGTCATACTGATAACTGTAGGAAGCCCTCCATGCTCATATTCATGAGAACCTAGATCTGTATCACCCTTTGGGATGCCTGCTATCCCATGGTCTAAGATGCTCACCATCACACACAAGGTCTCCACTATCTGCCTTTGGTGATCAACTCCTATGCTGTTGTGTGCCTTATAGACTCTCCTGTCAAGGGGTCTTGGCCTACCAACTCTCATTGTCCTCTGCCACTCTCTATCTCCCCTGATGCTGCTGTCGATGATGAAAGTGTCAGGAAAGGCTGACAAACACATCTGTAACCGACTGTAGGACTGGAAAGTATCATATGCTTTGGTCAATCTCAAGGATTCAACCAAAATCTCATCCATCGGTACCCATGGTAAATACTCGCCTGTATTCCTCACTGACTCCCAATCAACAGGTATAACCAGGGGTAACTACTGGTCAATCACTCTCCATCCATCATCGCTCATGAAACTGCTGATACTGTGAAGGTGATCTCCCAAATCTATCCATTTCTTCCAGGGAGAGGAATCTCCATGCTCTACTTAGTGTGTCTCCTCCCTACAATCCAATGCATCCCCCTGAATTGCACTGTACATCTTGGCATGTCTCTGTGAACTATCACTAGTCACCACTATATGTTCCTGCATACTCATGTAATCTCCTATATACTCCTGCAATAATATGGATCCTAGGTATACTACTGGGTCAACCTCGTCATGAAGGTTATCCAATCCTAGAACACAAATGGAGGTGTTCTCATAACTTCCCTTGGCTTTGGAGTCCCCATGCGTGTGTGAGTGCTCGACTGCCTCAAAGATCCTCCTGGAGGGTATCTCCTGTGACAATTGGACATCCTCCTATGTCTCCAGATTATATCTCTCCCTACTCCTTAGTGATCTTGGGTGCTCCTCATTCTCCTCCATCAACTGGTGCTCCTCTGCTACACCACCTACATCCTCTAGCAATGTGGCTGAAGGATATATCCGAGTCTCTACTAAGATAGAGGCAGTGGGTCTCTGTCTGATCTCCTCAAGGAGCTCCTCTGATCAGGACTTTGATTCTTGAAGGGATACCTATGTGCCTTTCAAGAATCCTCGTGTGCTCTCCAACTCATGAGTGAGTCTGTCCACCTCCAAATCCTTCTCCCTCAAGGCCCTATGGTACATCTTGCGAACCCCCAATAGGTAGTCTCTGTCCATCAAAAACTATTGGTAGTCGGCCCTCACGATAGTCACTCCCTCCCTAAGAGTATGGAAGTCATCCATGGAAAACCCCCCATCTGAACTGTCATGTGCCATTTATGCCCTCCAACAATAGTCGGCCACCAATGCATGTGTGTCATCAATGCGCCTAGTAGCTGCCATGATCATGTCCTCACTGACTCTCAACTGTCCTGCCAAGTGTCGTGACTCCTGATCACAGTCATGCCGTGGTGCTACCTCATGCCCCTCACTGCTAGTATCAACCATGGAATCCCCAACAACACTCTCCACAAAAGATAAGGCACTGAACTACCCATTGTCCACTGTGCTACTGGGTCATCTTGTATGCCACTACACACCATCACCAACTGCGAGCTCCCTATGAATCACACTGTATCCTGTATGGGCAGTTGTATCCTCCTGTGCAGTCACCCTGCTACTATCATCGGTGCCTGGATCATAGAGATGTGTCCAGACATGTACTATGGTCATCCTGACCAATAAGGAGTGCATTCTCATCATTTCCGACCGATCCTGGAAGTAAGTGTCCCATCCAATTGCCAGTCTCCACAACCTGATCAAACAATGGAGTCTCCAAAAGAGGTGACCCACTCTCCTCATAGGCATGTGTAAGATCAACTGTCTCCAAGTCATGTCTCTCATGAAGGTCCACTTGTCCCTGGTGTGCAGTCCATGTGTAGGGATCCACCACTATATCACTAATGCCACTGATATCTTCCTGAGTCATGGCTATCATAGGTTTCTGGGAAGGTACCAACTATGTCACAGTCACCATAAGAAGCCTATCATGTCTAGGTGCTAACATGTGTGAATCTCCACTAGTGTCACCACTCTGCCGAAGTGTAAGGTCATCAAAACTATGTAATATGACTGCTAAATCACAGGTGCTATCATATTTTCCATCCAATTGTCCCTCTAATGCACAAGGGCCACTATCCTCCACAAGTGCACAAGAGTCACTAGTCTCCTCGAACTGATCCTAATATGAATCAATGGTTGCATCCCCATGTACCTTCTCATCCTCACTATCCTAGTGCATCTTACCTTTACCCCTACATCTATGATCTGGTTCCCAAGGCAATTTGCAATTGTAGCAAAGTTGCCTGCTCCTAATGGGTGTAGGAATGCTCTGTTCTTCCTTCCATATACTAGTTGGTAGTGATGTTTCCTCTCTCCATTGTCTACATTGTGCTCTAGTATTTTGTATGTCTGCTATCAACTCAATATGGCTAGATCCCATTCATGTTTATCCATTTCTCCCTATGGAAGACCCTTCAGGCTAGCACGAGTCTAAGCTCTGGATGCATGCACTAATCACCACTGGCTGGGAGGATTAACACTCTGATACCACTGTAATGTTCCCAAGCCAAGATGCCAGGAACATTGTGTTTTTCATGAATTTTTATGTGTTTTCTGGTTGTGGCATTTCGTCAAACACTTTGCAGACTTAAGTCTCATGAGTTGTGCTAGGGTTTAATATGATGGTTTTAATGTGTGTTTGCAGCCAATAATCAAGAAATATAACAATGGAATGTACTCAACAAGATGTAAGATCAACAATACAAGAGATAACCCAAAAATACCTCAGATCTAGTTTTATTCATAGTAGTAGAAGATCTTGATATAATAGATCCACCAATCTGGAACAATAGAGCTGAGAAATCATAACACTAATGAATGACAAACTAAGATCTTGTGCACTAATGGACCAAACCCTCAAACTGAGAGACATGCGCACTAGTTTATGGTTGTAGCTGCATGAAGATTCCATCCCCCTTCCTCCTTGGCCCCAATAGACGCCAAAAAAGTTGTGAAGAGTAGATCTGAAGACTAGAAACAATATAGAGAAGTTCCCCTACTAAATAATGAAGCTTGGGATCTTCACATGAGTAGATCCATCCAAAGGTTGCACCCTTCCTCTATGAGAAATCGTCCCACTCTCATAATAAATCAATACTCCACCAAAACACCTTCCGGATGAGCCAAGAAAGGCGTTATGGCCTCTACCAAGCTAAATCAATAGCCAAACCCCCCTAATCTCTTTCTCCTTGGCAAAATCGAACTGATCAAGCTCCATAAGTGCACCCCCCCTTGTTGGAAACCCTCAATGTTGCACACCCTTCTCTTCTGAACTTGTGACTGATGTAGAATCCACCTGTGACCAAGTAGATCTAATGTAGAATGGTGAGAGAGGAATCTTTCACCTCTGTGACCAAGCCTAGACCAGGTTGGGTGGGATCATTCACCACCGAGCTGATCTCTAGGGTTTGTTAAGTCAAAACCCTCAAAACCCCCAAGTGCATGGCCTCACTAGCAAGAAGCCAGATATCAAATGATAAAAAACATAATGAAAGAATAGAGGACTGTGTCTCTCTTTTATCCTCCCTGCTCACCTTTTCTCTCCAAATGAATTTTACTTTATTTAATTAATAATTAATTAATTAAATCACTTTAATTAATTAATTAACCATTTTACCTCTAAAAAGTAGTTTATCCCTCCTTATGGCTTCCTTGGCCACTGAAAGTCACTTCTCATCATCCTATATTATAGTGTTATTCCTCTCGATTCCAATGAGCTATTACACTAAGAGGTTCCTCCAAGTATTATACCCAATATGACCTCCTTCGTAAATATAATTAACTCAAAATTACGAAAATCGTCGTAATGCAATGGAACCAAAGCCAAGTTGTGTGGAATGGATCATGATGATGAAATAATGTGAGCGATGCAATTCAGACCTCCAAAACCCCTCAATAGCTCCTGTACTCGCTATAACCTCCATTTGGATACTTTGGTCATCATAACACTCTGTAATATAATGATGTCCCAAAGTAGGAACATTACAACATGGGTCACTATAGTAGACACAAAGGCAGGTGGTGAGTTACCTTCCAATGTAAGACCCATGCATATTTTTTTTATGAAAATTCTCCTTGTTTTAAATACAATGGTTTTCCTCCTTTTTACCTATTTAAAGTTTATTATTTTTGGTCTCTAAATAAGATGCACTTACTTATGCATAAGATTGCTCTTAATATTTTTGGTTTCTGTTTAAGATTTCTCATAATATTTTTAGTTTAATATTGTTTAACTGATGTATCTGACGAATACCAGGCTAGATATATGTTTTGCCTTGAGTTAGTATCTAGTAGAACCCATAAGTGTTCACATTGTTGCTGCAAAACATATGATGAGATACCTTAAGGGTACGTTGGATTTTGGTCTCTATTATACGAGAGATCATGACTTCAAACTGAGTGGTTACACTGATTTAAGATTGAGCTGGAAGTGTTTCTGATAAAAAGAGCACTTCAGGATGTTGTTTTAGTCTGAGGTCAGCCATGAGTTCATGGCAGAGTAGGAAGCAATCAAGTATTGCTCTCAACACAATAGAAGCTGAATATATTGTTGCATGTTTGTTAGAACAAGATTTGCCTCACCTTATGCAATCTTGCAGAGAGGGCCTTACTCCATTTCCCTATGCAGACTTAGTTTCCTTGATTAATGAATCCAAAGACAAAAATAAATATTTTTCCACTTGTACATACCTTGCAAGTTATACAACATGTGTATGCGTTGGTTGCTCCAGTACAACTTGCGTACATCGGGATTTGTGCCAGAAAATCAAAAATAAATGTTGGGTTTCCATGTCACGACAGAAGGATCTCTGATCCTTGGCCTTTCATATACTGGAAACATTCCAACTCGAATCTTCAGTTGCATTTTGAAGGCTATAAAGAATCCAATTCCAAGCTATGGAAAAGAGAGAATTCAACTTTGAGAGCAAAGTTACTCTGGAGAAATTATTACTTCATTATTGAGTCTGCATCCCTTTGTCCTTTGAGTCTGAACATAGTGTTCAGCTCCCAAGATCTTCCCTTATTGATGGAAAACCTCTTTGTCTCCCTTATATGAGCTTTCCTTTCATGGAGGATTGAAGTGGTGGAGGCCCAGTTGGAAGGAACTCGGTTTCTCGATTCTGAGCCGTGTCGATACGGAAGTCTCTAATGTTTTCATTTCTGTTGATCATTTATTAATAGAAATACTCCTTTCCCATCCAATTGATATCTTGCAAATATATGTATTATGATCCATGGGCATGTTTGTTTTGAATATTAATGGATTATTCTATCTAACGTGCTAACTTGTTATATTATCACTATATGCTTGCTTTGTTTGTTTGTTGAGAACTTGTTGCAGGTATAAAATTTTGGGTCGAAGTGCTCAACGGTGGACATCATCAAACATTTTGACGAGGTAGGCCTCTTTCTTACCTCCTTTGCACATTAGTTTATATAGTATATGATGGAACTGAGTCAATTTCTACAGTCACTCCTGTCTGTTGTGGTTCACCCTAGCCATAGAGAGACTTTCTTCGTAACAGAATTGGCGACCATACTGGGGATGAATCTTATTTATTAGGCTTTGAAGTACTTTTCTCCTTAGATTGCTCTCATTTCTATTATGGTTCTTGTTGTGTCACTGCTTGACAACTCTTGTTCACTCTGGGTCTAAGTTTTCAGCCTTTTTCCCTTGCCTGGCCTTGTTTCAAAGAATATACATGCCTTTTTGTTTGACAGTTGCATACGCATATGCACTGTTTGCCCAAATAGTCACGTACACCTTTTTCCTTGCCTTTTTGCTTGGTCTAGTGTTTGTTGGGTGGGATTTTATGCTTGCTGAGCCTTCTTAGATCTCTGTAGTGCCTGTTGAGTGCCTGTGGGATGATAGGAAACCCTCTTTTTGTTGAATTTTTGGGAGAAGTTTTTCTCTTCATCTTTTCATTTTTATTTTCCTTGCACATTGGGCTAGGTGCTTTGCTGCTTGATATCCTGCTTGAGTTGTCTTTCTTTTATATAGAGTAGGTTTATATATCAAGTTACTTTTCAGTCGATGCAATTTCAGTTTTAATATATTGAAAATACAAAAAAAAGTAGGCATTTTGCATTGCTTGGCATTTTTTTCATTTGAATTTTTATCATTAGCTTAGTACATACAGTGAAAGATTGCATCTTTACTTCTGAATCGTAGATTTGAATTTGAAAATTGCATCGTTTTTAGGAGCATATCATTCATCAAAAGTTAAAGTTAGGACATTGCATTATCTTCATATTTACTTTCTTGCAAAGTCATAACACCATGGGTTTCATTAGCATATACCTTTTTGAGTAATCACGGCCATAAAATCAATGCTATAATTTAAAATTTATTAGTAATGATTTTATTTTCTAGGGTGCACAAACTAGTCTAGGATTTAGTGCCTTGGAATAAGATTTTGTGAGTAAACTTCTCCAAGGCAATTAAATCAACATATGTGTCTGAGTCAGGAAGTGGAGAAATCCATTGTATAATTGGTAAGATCAGGAGGCTCCGCTCACACCGGAGTTAATCACGAGGTCGCGTGAAGTTGGTTGAAGGGATATCCCCCGGATACTCGCCTAGAGTCAGAGATATTTCTATGGATTTATTCGTATTTGGGGATCTTGCTAGTGCCCATACCTCCATGAGAGGTGGTGCTTTCAAGGTTTCAGGCTTTTCTACCCTTCCCATACGGTGATCTAGACTTACGACTGTTCGCTTGTGCATCGGTTATACAGTGGTTTATTAGTTGCTTGACTTAGGTATCTCATAGGTTACTTGTAGGGGTTATTCTACAGGTACCCTGGGTCAGATAGGAGTCGGACAACACACAACCTTTATGGAGGATTACCTCTCCAGGGGGGTCTGACCGACTGGTTGTTAAGCCCATGAGGGCCCCTATAACTGATTTTGTTACCTCCGATCTTTAGCAGGGAGTCTCAAGTCCCTCTTGGACGAGACATACCTTCTTTAGGGAGGGAGGCCACTCAACCACTTTAGCTCGTTTGCATGCATATTTCCTGTTTGACTTTTGGTGTGCTCTCTTCTTACTAGTTGGCCTTAGGATATATATTTTGTATCTTTAGAGTCTTAAGTCATCGTGGAGTCGGACTAGCCACCCCGTCGGTCCTGTCGCTTGTTACAGTTACCACCGTATTTCATGTCCTTGCCTTCTAAAAGGCGTAGAGTCATTACATGTGTTACACACACATCAACTACTCAGACTTGTGATTCTACAAGGATGAGTACTGAAATTGGTCTTCAGAATTCTGGGAACCCTTCGACTCCCATATCCATTGTAGTTAATGGAATCCCTTCAACTCCTACAACCTCCATGGTTGTAGTATCGGAGGCACCTATCATTACTATAGAGCGATCTATAGTTAATGCTCATGCTACTGCCTCGAACCCCTTTGGGTCTCTTGGCCACTCACCGGGCTACAATGTTCAGTCCATCCCTATGGATTCTAGTCCATTTTCTTATGGTATGCCTAATTTCACCTCGTAGTTTTCGAACTCCATCCTAGCTGCTGGCCCTAATGCTAGCGTTGGGCTTGGGGGAAACACACCTCCGTACACTCATTTTTCATTTGGTGGATCTCAAATCCCTCAAATGACTCCTAATATGGGAGGTATGCCTACTTTCAACCCTTGGTCCAATCCTCCTACTTCTGGGTGGAATAGTCAACCTGGTGGACAAGTTTCGACTCAAGTTCTGTCCTACAATCCTACCTCTTCGATGCATATTCCGACCAATACATTTGGCATGTCAAATCTGCCTCTATCCTATGGTTTCCAACTTGGGGGAGGTCAGTTTCACACTTTGGGCAACCCCTAACCTGGATCTAATCCGGTTGGGGGTAGTTTCTATAACCCTCAACAGAACATTCCAGCTGGAATGATGCCCAACCCACCTCATATGAATCATCCTAGAGGAGGGCCTTATAATGTTGGATAGGGCCATGGTGTTTACCAGAACCCTGGATGGCCTCTGAATCCGCAAACGCAATCTTTCCCAGAAGGTTGGGGCCAAATGTCGCAACCCCGTCTCCCTTTTCTCGCCATTCTTAATCTACCAGTTTTGTTTCAGTTAATGAATGACCCTGTGAGTCACGAGCCTACATGGCCCCTAATCCCCATCAAACTTCCTTCCCAAAGTTTGAGGGTAAGAATAGAGAGGACCCTGGTGATCACGTCACTACCTTTCACCTTTGGTGATCATGAAGCTCCCTTAACAACGATTCTATTCATTTGAGATTGTTTCAACGCACCCTTATAGGAGTTGCTGCAAAATGGTATATTGAGCTACCAAGAGGGGCATATGGGACTTTTAGTCAGTTGGTGATGGTCTTTCTTAACCACTTCTAGTTTCCCATTAGTTATGATGCTCGTTTAGAGTTGTTGTTTACTTTACGCCAGGATACCGCCACTCATATCTTAGACCATATCCAGGAGTGGCGCAGACTGAAGAGGTTGGTTAAGACCCCTATACCCCCATCCTTTCTTTTAGAATGGTTCCTTAAGTCCTTGCACACTCCTATTTCGAAAGACATTGCTACTTCCAGGGTTACCACTAAGGAAGAAGCTATCTTTAGAGCCCAATAGTTAGATTTGATATATGCTCAGTCTGGGATGTTATACCATCTTTTTCCTGAAGCACCACAGTCTACCTACAACCTTAGACAAAAGCCCAGACCTCATGCCAATGGCATTGTAGGTTCTTCCAATGTAAAGTCCGTAGAATCAATGTCGAACCAGTTAAAAGAGTTGTATTTAAGCCAGTCTGTAGGAGGACCAACCTCGTCTATGTCTTCCAATCCCACTCAGTCGGAGGATGTACACTCAGTGCAATCGTCGACCAACCCAAATGATATCTAGCCACCAGGAGGGAATAAGAAGAAAGGATGTAATAACCGTAAGGGTGGAAAAAATGGTAATAAATCCAAGGAAAATAATGAGAAGATAGGTAATAGTGTTGGAGAGGGAAAACGAGAAAAACGTAAGGTGAATTTTCATTGTAAGATTTTCACATATGATCACCTTACCCATTTGTTCCCCAGACTTGTAGAAGCTGCGAGGCTTTTAGCTCAATTGTCTACCGTGTTGACGAATCCATTCCCACATAATCAACACTTAGCCTCGAGCTCCTTAAACGCCGAAAATGCGGCTGGTGGAGGTCAAAAACAACATTCACAAGATGGCGACCATTGATGTATCAATATGGTCGGTGCAAAAATTGTCTTAAGACTATAGTTCTAAACAAACCATTCTTGGTCTAGAACCTCCTCCTCCCTCGGATACAACTTTACAGATTGAGAAACTAGAGCCACAACCTCGTATTTCGAAAGGAGTACTCAAGCACTCTACCCATAATCCAAATGCTAGAGCCGCCCATAACTACTCTATTGTTGAGGACCTGGGCCAAACCCCTTACGCTATGTCGGCTTTGGAGGTACTCCAAATGTGTCCTTCACAGAGGAATGCCTTACTCTCTGCTCTAGGAGCTCTAGAACCCAGTGGCTTAGCTTATTAAGTTTGACATCAGAGATGTTAAGCTTCGCTTGCCTTACCATGTGGCTTTCCAAATCCATGCAGAGTATTTAAAGTATACCATCAAATGTGCGGTGGTTGATGAAGGCACTGCTACGTGTGTGATGTCCCTGGTTTGTTAGAAAGCTCTCGATTCTCCGACCCTTTTCAAGTCATCGAACATGTTGACTTCTTTCGATGGTCATTCATTCCTTTTCGATCCATTTAGGTGGGAAGACGGTAGAGGTGGAAGTAGAGGTAGTGGATGCGTCTCTTGATTATAATCTGTTACTAGGCCGTAATTGGACTTATGCTATGATCGTCGTCATATCATCCATTTTCCGCACTCTTTGTTTTCCTCATGAAGGGAAGATTGTGAAGATCGATCAGTTATCCTTTGTGTACTCTAGTCCTAATTCATCTCTTGGACAGTCGATCCCTGTGATCGACAATTCTCGGCCGGCAACCGAGAATGTCGGTGTTGGAATGTATTCTTCCCTTATGGGTACTTTCAAATTATCAACACTGAACCATCAAGTTTATGCCATGTCCAGTAGGCCCATCTCGACTGGGAGGTCCATTCCATTCCACACATCTTATTTTCATGATCTGTGGACCCTACCTTCCCCAACTTTGCCTTGTGAAGTACAGTTGCATGAAGGGATGGCCATGCCGCTATTGACAATAGAGATTGCTTATCAAGTTGTTCTCAACTCTTCTGTCGATCTTGATCATGTTCTCTCATCGACGGATGAGGAGGATTTCATGTCTAGGCCCATGTGGGCCACCTCATTGTCTTGTTCACTTGATTGTCTCAATGAGACTTTGCCTTCGAATGAAGCCATCATCGAAGCCATGAATGGTTCCGAAAAACCTTGGGATGATATGCATCACCGTTCTTATTTTCTCCCAGATCTTGAAAGAATCGATCAAGACGACTTTCGATCTACTTTGAGCGAGATAATCGGTCACGCCATAGTTCCACTTGATATGCATGACATTTATGCTGAAGGAAACATGACGAGTATTTCTTCTACCAGAATTCCAAGGCCTCAATCTCTTTTCCATCTATGAATTCATAAATACCAAAAGTCCCTGGAGGTACTTAGAAAGTTCGTCATCTTTCTAATTTAACTCTCCCAAGATACAACTGAAGGATAGCCATTCGAAATATTGATATGTCAATTTAATGTCACGTACCAAAGGAGAAAGCATGACATCTGAATTTGTAGCCTTCTATTGCGCCCAATCAATTACCAGTTTTGGATCACCCATGACTTGCAATTTCTTGATGTTCTTTTTAATTGTTTCTTCCTACAGCTTCCATAATCCTATGAACTCGGCCATGTTGTTTTTTCCTGCACCTAGTGCGTATTTGATATGCAAGTAGTGCTTGTGATTTAGGAACATGACCACTCCCACTCCATAGAGAGGGTTGTCCTTGACATGCCTCGTCAAAATAACCCGAAGGTATTTCGTAATCAAGCGTGGGCATGGACGGGTTCCTTGGATTCTTGGTCTTTAGCTCCATCTCAAATTCTTTGGCAATATTTATTGTGATGCCTGTTGTTATTTCAAGTGGGATGTCCTTGTCCTTGAAGGTGATAGAGTTACGAGACCACCACAAATTATTAACCATAATGCTTGGAATCCCTGCTAAAGTTTGGACTGCCATGTCTTCCATCCAATCCTTAAGACAATGCTACAGTTTGGGTTTGTTCCAGGATGGCTTTGGAATAAGATTTTCCTGAACTATCTTCATTACCTGAACTGCATAAACACAATCAATAAAAATGTGAGATAGATTCTTCATGGGACTTGCATAAAGGGAATTTGTTGGGACCATTCCATCCTCATTTTAATTTGTTATCCCAAGTTAACAATTTGTTGTTCGAAGCCAACCACAATGTTATTTTTCACTTTAATGGAGCATTAATCTTCCATACTAGGCTCCACCACCATTTTTTGTCCCCTTTCGAAATGAGATTTGGCCCAAACTTTGTATCCCATTTTTGTTGTGAAATTCCCTGATTTTGGGTTTTTAGACCAACATAGGTTATCTGGATCTTCCTCCATGAGCGAAATGAAATTGACAATCATAAGACTGATAAAACGTCTCCATTCTCTAGGTTCAGCTCCAACCAAGCCCAAGGAGCTTGCTGATTTCCACCCCTCTCTATCTCTTGATTGAGGGTATTGTATTTTACATCACTCAGAGTGTATATATTTTGTTGTCTTAATGCCTAGATGAGAGGATATGAAAGAAGAAAATTGTTACCTGGTCCTAGCCAGGGGTCCTCCCTGAGGTGAACCTTTCGCACGTTGCCAATTTTCCAAATAATCTGGTCACCAACCAGTGGAAAGGTCAAGACCAGGGCTTTCCAGACTATGGATCCCTTGACAGACTAGGAACCACTCTTCCGTAGATAAATCCAGAAAGTACTGGAACTTTGGGCCATAGGGAGTCTCCTTTAGTTAGGAGTAAGCAACAAAGATAGTAATAGAGGGAGCAAGGGTAGTAGGAGGTGGGAGCAGGTCATCTAGTTCATTTGATCAGGACCAGATGCAAAGGTGTAGAAGACAGTTGATCATCCCTAGCAACATCATTGGTATATTTCCCAGACATAGGGGAGCCCACAACTTTCCTTCGCTCATCCAGATTCACCCTCGACACATTTTCTTACATAGGTACAAGGTAGCCTCTTCTTTTATATTTCCACTTTCATAGGAATATGATTTCGAATGGGTTATGCAACTAAAGGATATGAAACTATTGGATTTGGATCTGCATCACTCCTTGGAACAATAGGTGTCACATACCCACTACCTAAATTGGATTTTTCTGGTTCTCTGTCAAATCATAACCCCTAAATATCCATGGAGGACTAGCGTAAGTTGGCTCCTTCTTCCTCTCTCCGTTCCCAGATGATCGCGGGTCACGATCACAGTTCAAATAAACGCAGTGCCTATTTGTATTTCATGCCTTGACGCTATAGTAATGTCTAATCGTTTGACTCTGCAACCGCCGAACCCTGACAGGGTTAGTGGCCGACCAATAGGGACGAATCCCTACAGGGGTCGATAATAGCCAATGAGAGGGACACACGACACGGTATTTGACATGACAAGAGGGGCCCCACTTCACATGCCACACTATTCCAGACCCCCCCCCATTAAAGGCAGAATGGCAATGGGGGTCCGGAATCCACCTGGTCACCGTTGATCATGATGAATTAATCTCGACCGTTCGAGAGTTGCGCGTCCAATTCCGGACCCCCTCCCCATTAAAGGCAAAACGACAAGGGGGCTCTGGAATGCATCCTCAGCCGTAGATCTGGGCAGGTGGACTCTGGCCATCCAGATCTGCTCGCTACTTACCCTAATGTACATTCGCACCCCAGCGTAAAACTGACATCTCTTCCTCACATCGGACGGTCGTTACAGACCTTGAGATTTCCTGAAGGAATATTGTCCGTTCATTGGGACTTAGCCACATGCTATCGTCTCGACATTATGGGTCAGGATTTTTCAAGGCAAGAGCCCAGGTTTTTGTCAGCAGAACTCCCGAATCCCCGATCCCTGATTTCCCAAAACGGTTAATCTCTCAACACGTCACCTCCTTAAATCGGATGGCTCACAACTGCTCCGGGGTTTCCACCATGGAAAGTCTCAATCCCTTGTCACCAGGACTCCCAATCTCGTGATTCCTGATTTCCTGAAATGGGAGATCTCACGACGCATGGCCTCCGTCAATCGGACAGCTCAGATCTATCCCGGGGTTTTCACCTTGGAAAATCCCGAACTCTTGTCAACAGGAATCTCGATTCCGCAATTTCCGATTTCCCGAAATGGGAGATCTTACGACACGTGGCCTCCGTCAATCGGACAGCCCAGATCCATCTCGGGATTTCCACAATGGAAAGTCCCGATCTCTTGTCAACAAGACTCCTTATTTCCTGACTCCCGATTTCCCGAAATGGGTGATCTCTTGACATGTGGCCTCCGTCAATCGGATGACTCAGATCTATCCCGGGGTTTCCAAAATGGAAAGTCCCGATCTCTTGTCAATAGGAATCCCGATTTCCCGAAATGGGAAATCTTACGACACTTGGCCTTCATTAATCGGACAACTTAGATCTATTCCGGGGTTTTCCGCCCCTATACACTGGGGTCTTAACCCTCGGGTAACTCCTGACAGATCCAACGGCTGTCGAGCTTTTCAGCCAAGATCTGACGGCTCAGACAGATTCCTAACTTGTGGGCTCTCCCATGACTTCCTGGACGTGGAAAGATCCACGGTCTGGATACTCTCATGGACCTTGGGGATCTACGGTCCTAAACTCTTCGCTACCCACGAAGACACAGGAAAACAAAGT
>SNQJ01S0045282.1:7967-25671 GCA_010110895.2 Picea sitchensis | reverse complement strand
TCAAATTTGAACCAGGGTCAATCAAAACAGACACTAGATGGTTGAAAATCATACCTTCTATTTCCACCACTGAGGCTTGATGGTCAGCTTGGTTATTATCCAAGGCTGCATAAATCTGCAGCACACTCCTTGCCACATCATTGACTGTGGTAGCTTTCTGCATGTTATAAACTTTCAGACTGTTCTATTGTTGATGTGGACAGTCTCTCAGGAGATGCTCTTCTTCGCAACCCTAGCATTTTAGAGGTTCTTTCTTTGGGTTATTAGTCTTTACTAGTATAGGTCCAGGAGTTTTATTTCTGTCTGATGATGGAAAGTTCATTCTGGGGTTTTTCTTGTAGCTCTTAAATCCTGAGGATTTGAGCCCCTTTTTCTAAAATTTCAAACAACTCTTCTGTCTCCAGTCTCCACGAGACTCTGCCCAATGTCCATATTGTTCATGAAAATATGTTGCCTTTCGTATAGTGTCTTCTAAGGTATTTGGCTCATCAAATTCAATTCGGTTCCGATATTCCTTGGGTAGCCCACTGATGAAGTGTTGCACCTTCGCCTTCTCTGCTTTGATGTAGGGTACATATCTCAATAAGTCGAGGAATTTGTTGACATATTCCTCTATAGTGAGTTGCCCCAGTTTGAGTTCATAAAACTCTTTAGCCTTCTCGTCGAAATATATTTCCGACAAATACTTCTTCTGGAAGTACTTCTCAAACTGTTTCTAGGACAGGTCCTCCTCGCGGACCCCTTTCATATTCTTAAGATCTTCCCACCAGATGGAAGCCTTTCTGTTCAGATTGAAAATGGCCACTCGGGCCTTCAAATTCTCTGAAAAATCATGGACCCTAAAATATTTCTTCAGTCCAAGTAGCCAGGCCTCGACTTCCTCTCCCTTCTTTATCTCACCATCGAAGGAGGGAGGTTTGGCCTTTCTGAATTCCTCAAATTTATGACTCTTTGAAATCTTTTTCTTCTTCTGTTTTCTTTGAGAATATGAACTGCTCCTGCTGCTGGAAGAGCCTTCTGAATCGCCAACTTCCTTCTTAGTGGAATCATCTGGCACTGGTCCTTTACCTATGGGGTGGACCTTTCTTGAGGTGCTTCTCTCAGTATGGCCACTGATACGACCATGTTTCTACACTTCAGGTTCATGCTGCATTTGTCGTTGTAAATCGGATAAGCTCTATAGTAACACTGCATTAATTTCAGTTTGTTTTTCTTGTTCTTTCATCATCCTTTCATTATCAGCCTTGCAGCTTTGCAATTCAATCATGAGACTCCTCACAGTCTGAACTAGATCTGGAGGGGTTCCTATTTCTCTTCTTTCCTCAGACTCTTCATCTCTGTTGTGGGAGCCCTCTCCCATCTCTTGGTGAGTCACCATACTTTGCGTCTGTAGATTCCTACGGTTGATCGTCCTCTTGAGTGAAAAGACAAACGCTGGTTATTAGTCAAGAGTTAAATTCATTTTTATAATTTGCACATAAATTTATAACTCTTTCACATGCATACACCGTCAGGTTCTTGTTTCCAAGTCTTCAATCCTGGACAAGAGAATTACATTAGGGGGTTACTCCTTCGTAGGAGTATTTTGAACGGAGCTTATGCGCGACTCGTGCATGAGCCCAATTAGGCCGAGTGTTGTAACCATGCTTTGATACCACTTTGCCACATACCCACTACCTAAATCAGATTTTTTTGGTTCTCTGCTGAATCAGAACTCCTAAATATCCATGGAGGACCAGTGTAAGTTGGCTCCTTCTTCCTCTCTCCGTTCCCAGATGATCACGGGTCACAATCACAGTTCAAATAAACGCAATGCCTATTTGTATTTCGGGCCTTGGCGCTATAGTAATGTCTAATTGTTCGACTCTGCAACCGCCGAACCCCGACAGGGTTAGCGGCTGACCAATAGGGACGAATCCCTACAGGGGTTGATAACAACCAATGAGAACAGGCCCCGTCATGCGGTTAAATGGAATACAGGTGGCAGAGAGGGACACGTGACACGATAGTTGACATGACAGGAGGGGCCCCACTTCACACGCCACACTATTCTGGACCCCCCCCATTAAAGGAAGAATGGAAAGGGGGGTCCGGAATCCNACAAGGGGGCTTCGGAATGCATCCTCAGTCGTAGATCTGGGTGGGTGGACTCTGGCCATCCATATCTGTTTTCTACTTACCCTAACACGTGCTCGCACCCCAACATAAAACTGGAATCTCTTCCTCTCATCGGACAGTCATTACAGACCCTGAGATTTCCCGAAAGAATCCTGTCCGTTCATCAGGATTTAGCCACATGCTATTGTCTCGACATTATGGGTCGGGATTTGTCAAGGCAAGAACCTGAGTTCTTGTCAATGGAACTCCCGAATCCCCGATCCCCGATTTCTCGAAACAGGTAATATCTCAATATGTCACCTCCTTAAATCGGACGGTCCACAACTACTCCGGGGTTTCCACCCAGGAAAATCCTGATCCCTTATCGTCAGGACTCCCGATATCACGATTCCCGATTTCCTGAAATGGGAGATCTTACGACACGTGGCCTCCGTCAATCGGACGGCTCAGATCTGTCCCCGGGTTTTCACCATGGAAAATCTCGAACTCTTGTCAACAGGAATCCTGATTCCATGACTGCCAATTTCTCAACGTGGGAGATCTTACGACACGTGGCCTCCGTCAATTGGACGGACCAGATCTGTCCCAAGGTTTTCACCATGAAAAATCTCAAAATCTTGTCAACAGGAATCTCGATTCTGCAACTGCCGATTTCCCTATGTGGGAGATCTTACGACACGTGGCCTCCGTCAATCGGATGGCCCAGATCTATCCTAGGATTTCCACCATGGAAAGTCTCGATTCATAGGGGGTTTTAACCCTCGGGTAACTCCAGATAGATCCAACGGCTATCAGGTTTTTCAGCCGATATCTAACAGCTCAGATCGGTTCCTACCCATGCATTCTTCCACAACTCCTTGGACGTGGAAAAGATCCACGGTCTAGACTTCTCATGGACCTTGGAGATCTATGATCCCAAATTCCTCGCTGCCCATGAAGACACAGAAAACAAAGGGGTAAGGCATTTTAACACCTTACCTTCTCCTACCAATCCAATGGTCGGGTGTGTCTGCAGATTTCCCGATGAAATCTCATCCATCTGTCTACACCTATCAAGGATAAGGTATTTAACTTTCTAGCTTCCTCTTACCAAATCTAACGGTCACGAGTGACCACAGATTTCCCGATGAAGTCTCGTTCGTCGATTAATACCTATCGGGGTTAAAGCACTTAGCATTCTAGCTTCTTCCTCTGATGTGACGGTCATGAGTGACCACAGATCTCTCGACAGGATCTCATTCATCGATTCGTTACTTCATCTTTATCTCGGTTTTCAAGAGGATCATTCCTCCTTATGCAGGGTTACTAAGGACTTACGCCTTCACAACCGCCTTCCCAGTTCTTGATGGTTTTTCTTTCAAGGAAGATAATTCTATGGGGAGAGTTACTCAAGATACTACCTGAGGTATATAAGGATGTTGTCCTCCCGAGAGCCAGACGCGAAGTCTGAATTGGAACAGTACGCACACAAATAACGAATTCATGAGGACCTAAACCATACGTAGTATTTCCACATAAATATACAACTACTAGTACTGATCAAAACACCATATAGTCATTCTTATAATGAAATCATTCACAGTTTCACAGCTTATGAGCATAACTATCAGAATAAACATATATATATATTTCAAGATGCTAGAGGCAAAACACTTATCAGAAATAACACCAGGGGTCAAGCAACTGCTGAGAGGGGTGCTCATTTGCACCCAACCGTAGGCTTAGCGACTCCCAACGGATTTACCACTAGCCACCCCTGAGATGAGACCACGATGTTGTGAGACTGCGTCTCTATTTGCCAGTGATCAGGAGCGAAGGTTGCAATCCTTCCTCTCTGCTATCACTCACTCTGCATATTGTCAGAGTTCTCCCCTCGCGTCCGCCCCCTGCAATCGCTTCTACCCCACGCATTATCCTCTTGCGAGGTTGCGTGTGGCGCAATTACCTTCGTGCTGATCAGGCCTGACGGCTCTACGGATAGGCAGTTCACCTCCCCATCCCTCATTAAGCCATCATCCTACCAGCCTACAAGGCATTAAATTCAGGGCCAGTGAGCCGCTTTTGGTTCTCTAGGCTAGTGGAGTCCAAATACGGTATTAATTCTTGATGGAAGTTAACACCACCTTTCCAGGTGCCCTCCACCGCCATCATGGTCTCTTTTTCTGCACATCCCCTCTCAGCAGTCCTGCAATAAATTCAAAATTTTATTCATATTCATTGACCTTTTCCTCAAGTTCCATTTACATCGCATATTCACATTTATGAGTTTGCCACAGTTCTTGGCCAGTCCAGTTATATTTACAAGCTGGGGGAAACAGGGTGTTACAATAGGATTAGTCGAGACACGTAAAGTGGGAACAACAGGGCAAGCCTTAGGTCTAGTACATTTACTTGGACAAGACCAAGACAACCCTTTTCATATATTTCAATTGCCTAGTTCTCATGGATTGGTCCCTAATTTGGAACCTTGTGCTATTGATGCGGGTAGCACCAAGCATTAAAGAAACCAACTCGCAAAGCAACCAATCCATCGAAAGAGTAGCCACCTCAAAAGAGTAGGACCTGAGAAGACCTACCTACCTTCCTTTATGGAGCTTCATGGAGGGTACTTTGAGGGCCCATTATACACCCCCCCCAACTGGAGGGTTGCACACCCCTATGAACCATACAAAAAGGAGCTCAAAAAATTCTATGATCACACTTAAATATAGTCCTAATCTCCCATCCAATTTTAGTTCCAATGCTGAGCTGACGAACTACATAGAAGGGAAATTATTTGAGATACAAATTAGGATAAGGAGAAGGTTTGGTAATGAAAGGTCAGGTGTGGTCTTCCTCAACAGAGATAGATAGGTAAAGAAATGCTTCCGGAAGTGGTTGTACACTTACCTAGTCCTCTAGGGTGCATATTGAACTCGAATTAACTCAATCTTCAGGTCAGTCGTAACGTCGAGTAAGTAGAGTCCATCAGGGTGGAAACATAGGAAGAAAACTGGAAATAAGTAAAGATTTTGTTCTGATGCTTAAGTTGCAGGTTTAAAATTGCTGGTTGTTGTTGCAGGTTGTAATATACACTATTTCTAGTTGGCCTGACACTCATGCTCTCTTTATAGTAGGTTAAAAATATCCCCCTTCCCTTGGAAAATAAATATAGAGAGCCCCCATTCATGCATCAATTCCCTTTTTGATCAGTGAAGGACATGTTACAAAGTTTTATGTGAGTGTGGAGGGTGTGAGGTCAATTTAGGTGGTTTTTTGCTCAACCTAGCTTTCTTTTTTCCTTGTCACCTGTCTAACCTTGATTGAATTTCATTGTTCAACTTTCGCTTTATTTCCTACGGTTCTATGCCCAACTATTTTATACCTTTTCTAGGAGCCACCGCAAGGATGTCGGTTCCTGCCGATGGAGAAAGGTTTGGTTTCAATTGTATTTGTGCCCTAAGAGAACGAATGGATCAAGTGGATTTACTACAGAAGTTGTTCAAACAATGATCTCTATCCCCTATAACTATCAATTTGGATGATAGAGGAAATACAACCTTCTAGAGCGGGCCCGTAGAAAGGAGTCACGGTGGTGCCCTATGTTAATAGTTTAATAACTTAACATAGGAGTAAAGAGTGTACAAACAAGAAATAATTATGACTGGACAGAAAAAATGACGCGGTTAATTTTCGTCCTAGTCATGTCACATATCCTAACTCAGACATCCATTTCTAATGCATATCCCATTTTTGCATAGCAGGGTTATGAAAATCCCTAAGATTTTTCCATTTTAGCAACATCTATAATGACGGATGCCTAAGATCAATGGCCTCATATTGCGAATCCTTGACCACATAACTGAGACTTTACCAATGGGTGGGATGCATATTAGATCACCCATCAACGATCATGCAGATCTTTACTTGTTGGAGCCAGATCTTTTTCAGCCATGAAATTATGTCGAAATTAAAGCTTTGGAATCATAGTAGGATTTGGATAAGCCTTGAGTGGATTCAGAGTAGGATTCACGTTGTCGAGAGCATTGGGAAGAGATCGATGAACATGTATAGTAGCTCAAGGTTTATGGATCTAATTATCGTAGTTAAGGTATTTCTGTCGAGATTTCAAGTTTTTTTGGTGAGAACCTAATACCCCTATTGTCATCTCAGAAGCATGTGTTAGCGAGAGTGCCTATTAAGGTTTCCTTTATAGTATAGCTGAGAAAGGAACCCCCCCATAAGAGGGCAGATTGATATGCATGAGAGGGAGGGGCATGAAACTCAACATCTTCAAGAAACCCCCATGACTTACTTATTCTTATCTAGCTTTATGAACTTAACTCTCTGGGCCTATTAGTTACTGAAATAACATGTAGCATAATATCTAATTATTCCAATGAAATCGATTACATCTCAAAGATTGCATGTTCTCTATGGTCTTAACATTGAAATAATTAATTTATTTTCTCAATCCACACCACGAGGCATCAAGACAAGCACAAACACGAGATATACAAGGTCAAGACATTGCCCCAATCAATCATTTTCCCCAACGTAGTAAGCAAGGTGGGTGATACAATGCCAGCCAATGGGCACTTTGGATTTTATTGCTCCACTTAGTTGTCCTACTAAAAGAGAGAAGAAGAGTTAATATGGGAAATTAAAGACATAAAGTGTGGACAAACAAGGAATTTCAATATAGAAACCATGGATAAAAATCTCCATAGGTTTCTTCTTGCTAGCACCTACGCAAAGAAATAAATGTTCTTAATCCCCCATCTGCCAAGATCCTTGCATGCTGCTATGGCAGATCATTTTTCCAAAGGGATCCCTTTCGATTTTCGTGAGGCTACTGGAAACTAATTTTTTGAATCTTAGTGAGGATTCCTTTTGGAATTAGGATTCTTTTCATTCCACTAGATAACACTAGCATAAATAGGATCACCGAGAAATACATAATCACAAGAGACACATCATTTATCTTGGGAAACCCTCATGAAGGAGAAAACCTAGCAAAAACTTCCTTAATATAGATAGCCAATATAATGCCAAGAAATAACTCAAACAAATATAGAAAGTCCTCTCCCAAGAATGAGTCTCTCTCTCTCTTCTTTCTTCAACAACTGCAGCTCCGAACTTGTGCTCTGATGAACAAGTGAGTGTGTGTCCAAATGAGGTGCTAGCCTCTTTATTTATACAATCTGGCACATGTGGACAGGGGTGTCTTTTCTTTGGTAGGGTCGACTTCTTGTTCTAGGTGGTTATAACCACCTTTAATATATTCTGGGGCCGACTTCTTATTCTGCCTATTACAATTAGGGTTTGACCAGTTCGCAAAAATGGATTTGGTCATTTACAATACTTGACATGATCAATCCGCAAAAGGGGATTGATCAAATGAATAATGCATCAATAATAATTAGAATACTCTTTGTAGTTACAATATTTCAACACTCTCCCTTAACAATAAGGGTATTATACAATAGCATCTAGCAAGAGAGAGGACAACATCATAAACAACATCTTGGAACACTGACTGGCGTATCTATAAATCAACGGAAGTTTTTCTCATCATCCACATCGTCATTCACAATGGAGAGATGGAATGATATCATCATCTCCATCAACATGGATTAGTATGAAACTAATACATCATCATCACAGCACGAGGCTGGCTCATCATCACAACAATTACGTTGGCTCATCACCACAACAATTAAGCTTGAAACACCACACAACAATTAAGCTTGAAACACAACACTAGGCTGGCATATCAACACAACACTACTACTCCTTTCAATGGAGGTCCTTTCGGAGTATACCAAGCTTGTCTCGAAAGTGCTCAAACTTTACACAAGATAAAGGTTTGGTCAACACATCAACAACCTATTCATCTGTGCTACATATTTGAGCTTTATGGCTCCTTTTTGCACCATGTCATGAATGTAATGATATAGGATCTCTATGTGTTTCGACTTGTCATGAAATACATGATTCTCTGTCATTCTTATGTAGCACTGGTTATCACATAGGATCATGGTTGCTTCCATCTCCAGGTCAAATAGACCAATCAACAACTTACAAAGCCATATGGCTTCACAACTGACAGAACATGTAGCAATGTATTCTGATTCCACTGTACTGAGAGCAATTCTTGATTTCTTCCCACTCTGCAATGAGATCGTGGCTGATCCCAAACTGAAACAACATCCTAAAGTTCTCTTCCTATTAGAGACACTTCCAGCCTAATCTAAATCAATGCACCCACTTAGTGTGAAATCATGATCTCCAACATAACTGAGACCACAATCTAGTGTACCCTTAAGGTACCTCATCACATGTTTTGTAGCAACTAGGTGAAAATGTCTGGGTTCTACCAGAAACTGACTCAAGGTGTTTACAGAAAAACAAATATTTGGTCCGGTGTTCGTCAGATACATCAACGATCCAATGATTTGTTTATAAAGCATGGCATCAATCAATTCTAACAAAGTGTCGACCAAAAGCTTCAACTTCATTTTCATGGGTGTATTCATAGACTTGCATTCCAACATATCAAATCTCTTCAGGATTTCAAATGCATACTTCCCTTGGTTAAGAAATATTCTCTCTGGGCTCTGCTATACCTCAAGACCTAAGAAATAATGCATTAGGACAAGGTCTTACATCTCAAATTCTGCAATGAGCTTCTTCTTACATTCGGTGATGATCTTTTCTTCTCTAGTTAAGAATAAGTCATCCACATACAACAACAATATCACTGGCTCATCATTCATAACCTTGAAGTAGAGGTTAGCATCAACTTTACTCTTGGTAAAGCCCAAGCTCGTTAGAAAACTGTCTATCCTTCCATACCAAGCTCTAGGAGCTTGCTTCAACCCGTACAGAGCCTTCTTCAACTTACAGACATGAGTCTTCCTGTCTTCAACTTCAAATCCTTGAGGTTGTTCTATATACACTTCTTCTTTGATGACACCATTTAGGAACATTGTCTTGGCGTCCATCTGGTGTAACTTCCACTTCATCTTATCTACAAGGGCTATGATGGTTCTGATCGAAGTGTATCTGGCTACAGGAGCAAATGTCTCTTCATAGTCAATGCCTTCCTTTTGAGAAAATCCACGAGCAACAAACCTTGTTTTATACTTCTCAATACTTCCATCAACAATATGTTTTATTTTGAAAAACCATTTGGAAGATACCACATCGTTGCTCTTTGGTCTGGGAACTATTTTCCATACATCATTCTTTATTATGGATCGGTATTCTTCTGTCACGGCATCTGCCCATTCCTTCTTCTGAATGGATTCTACAAAGCATGTAGGCTCCTTCTCTAGGGGATCACACATCAAATCCATATCACTGGGGAATGGTTTAGGTATCTTCACCTGTCTCGTGGTGCCTTCGAGAACACCATACGTCTCTCCATCTTGAATAAGCTCCCTAGCCCAAGCAGACTTTCTATTATGGGAGATCGTCATCTGAGGAGGTTCTTGAAATTCTACTATGTCATGACCTTCTAGAATTTCCTCATCAGGGGAAGATAAGACTTCCCTCACTAGTTTTGCAACTCTGGGAACCTCCCTCACTGATTCTGCAACTCTGGGAGCTACAGGTTCCTCTTCATATACTTCTTCAAGATGACATCTTCTTGATTTCTTGAGTGTTGCGTCTTCATTAGAGGTCACATCCCTATTGATCTCAATGTGATGGTGATCTGGTATATAAATCTTGAAGGCCTTGGAGGCCTCACAATATCCCAATAATATTCCCTTCTTTCCTGAAGGGTCCAACTTGTTTCTCTTCTCTTTCAGAATATGTAAAAATACTGGGTAGCCAAATATTTTGAGATGGCTTACTTCTGGCTTCTTTCTTGAGAACATCTCTTCAGGGGTCTTGAACCCAAGTGCACTATGGGACAATCAGTTTTGTACATATACTGTTGTCTTTGCTACTTCTTCCCATAAGCACATTGGAAGATCTTGATCATGGATCATTGTCTTCAATGTGTCCATTATAGTTCGGTTCTTTCTTTCTGCTACACTGTTTTGTTGAGGATTGTAGGGAGTGGTGAGTTCCCTCTTGATCCCAACCTCTTTGCAATAGTTTACAAACTCTTTCGAGATGTATTCTCTTCCATTATCTGACCTGAGTATCTTTATCTTTATCTTTCTTTTAGAAAGATTCTCTATCAAGGCTTTGAATTCCTTGAATTTACTGAACACTTCATCTTTTGATTTCAAAAAGTAAACCCAGGTCTTACGAGAATAATCATCAATAAAAGATACATAGTACACATACCCACTGATGGAGGATGATGGCATTGGGTAATCATCCCAAGCCAATTTTTTTTCTTGAAATCACTAACTAACCACTGATTTGTTTATTAAGTGTTGTGTATGCAGGTTGGCCAAGAACATTTAGGCCTTAGGGTTTATTCAATTATTCAACCACATATTATACAAGCATTATTTCCATCATATGAAGAATATCAACAATACACAAGATAGGAACCACAAGCAATAACTGAACTTTATTATAAGAAAACAAGCACCTGATACAAATAACGAAGCAGATATGGAATAGCTTCAGATGGCTTCAAGACAAGAATAGAGCTGCATACAAAATTCTCCCGGAGATACAAAGAAAACCTCCCAAAGGTTGTAATAGAAGATGAATGCTCAACAACAAAACTAGGGTTTAAGCTTAACCCTTAAGCAACTGGTACAACTCTGCTCGTGTTGGTTTGTCCTGCTGAAGACAATGGATACCAAGGGTTCGACCCTCCTGAAGATGAATTCCCCCAAATGCTTCCAAACTCCTCCCAATGATAGATCAAGGCAATGGAATCCTTCTCCTAAAGTAGGGAGCTCAAACACTGAAGCCTCATCCTCAAACTACAGAAACCCTAAATTGGTATGACCCTCCTGAAACCCTAAATATGGCCAATAGTACGACTTAACTAAATATGGGCTTGAATCCCCTAAAATTCTCTACGATAATAGATCGGGTCACCACAAGCCCCTGAGAGAAGTATCAAGGTCAAATTTAGCCTATGGCCTTCTAGATCCGAGAAACACTGAATCACCAAATCATCCTCTTCCTCCTGAAATCGTCTCAACCTGCAAATAGATGATAGGGACATGGTAACTCCTCCAAGAAGCCCTCAAAATGATGAGCAAGGGCTTGCAAGCAAAACCCTAATGATGAAAACCTTGAAAGCTTCCTCAATGTGCTGGATCGAACTCTTCCTCAATAAATGGTGTGCCCCTACAAGAAAACCCTAGCTGGTACGACCCTGCTGCTCCAACTGGTACAACCCTGCTAGTCCTTTTAAATAGATGATAGATGTAGAATGGTGTGGGTGGAGTATTTCATCCCCGAGACCAAGCTTGGAATAAGGTGAGTGGAATATTTCACCACTGAGTTGGAGTGGAATATTTCACCATTGATTTGTTCAATAGGGTTTGTAATATCAAAACACTCAAAACTGTATGCTCAAGAGAATCAACAAGCAAATACCAAAATCCAGAAAGAATGAGAGGTGCGCCCTAGCCTTCTCTTTATACTTTTCTTCTATTTCCCTGTTGAGTTAAGTTAACCCCTAGGGTTAACTCCTAACTCAACCTCCAACGTTTCTATTGCTTCATTGAGTTATCTTTTAACTCCTTTTACCTTTTTATTAAGTCAACTTAAGGATATAACATTAGTTTGGTTGAATTTTCCCCTCAATGTGAGACTATAGCCTAGTGGGGATACCTAGGCCACTAAGTCTTCTCAAACCTCTTCATTAAGAGGTGGGAGACATTACAAAAGATGATATGGAGAGTAGGTTCTTTGTCAAACCTGGTACATAGAGTACGTCCTTCATCTTCATTGGAGTCCTTGAATTAAGCTTGTAGTTTGATTCTCTCACTCTCTTGATAGGGTATTGATAAACATCTCCAAGTGTAACTTTATGAGAAAACTTTTTTTCTGAAAGGCAAGAGAGAATATCTCTTTGACCTGTCATGTGCTTGGAAGTACCACTATCAATGGGCTAAGTGTCTTCTCCAGGTGATATTGATCCTGAGAGGGTCGCGATTAAGACATAGTCTTCAATGTGTTCTCTTATCATCTTTGCGGGTGGCTCTTCATCTTCAACAATATGGGCGTGGTGCCTCTTATTTTTCCTCTTGTATTCTTCTCGTCTATATGGACAAATTGGTAAGATGAGAATTTTCTTTCTTTTATTTGTCCTTTCTTCCGGAACCTCTTAGGTTGAGATTCTTTATGTATGAATTTGTTTTGGGGTGAGACTCTTTATGAGTTTCTTTTTGGAAGTAAGATTTCTTTCCTCCTCTTTTAGTGTGAGTAGCTAGGGCTTGATCTTCATCTCTTGATAGTAAAGCCTCTCGATTAACTACTCTTGATTCTTCTTGAATGCATTCTTTCCAAAGACTATCAAATTTTAGTTTCTCCATTCTGGCACAAATAGTTTGGATGAGTGCATCCCAGGGTCTTGTGAGACCATTAAGGGCTGTCATTATGAGTTCATCTTCATATATGGTGTCTCCAATTGCTTCTAGATATTCTTTGAATTCTAATACTCTGGAGAAATATTCTTGGATCGATTCTCCTTTCTGCATCCTTGTATTCTTGAGTTGAGTTCTTAGATTCATCTTCTGGAACCTAATACAAATAATGAAGCAGATCTGGAATAGCTTCAGATGGCTTCAAGACAAGAATAGAGTTTCATACAAAATTCTCTCGAATATACAAAGTAATCCTCCCAAAGTTTGTAATAGAAGATGAATGCTCAACTGCAAAACTAGGGTTTAAGTTGAACCCTTAAGCAACTAGTACAACTCTGCTGGTGCTGGTATGACCTGCTAAAGACAATGGATACCAAGGGTTCAACCCTCTTGAAGATGAAGTCCCCCAAATGCTTCCAAACTCCTCCCAATGATAGATCAAGGCAATGGAATCCTTCTCCTGAAGTAGGGAACTCAAACACTGAAGCCTCCTCCTCAAACTGCAGAAACCCTAAACTGGTACGACCCTCCTGAAACCCTGAATATGGCCAATAGTATGACTTAGATGAATATGGGCTTGAATCCCCTGAAACTCTCTAGGATGATAGATCATGTCACCACAAGCCTCTGAGAAAAGTATTAAGGTCAGATCTAGCCTATGGCCTTCTAGATCTGAGAAACACTGAATCACCAAATCGTCCTCTTCCTCCTGAAATCGTCTCAACCAGCAAATAGATGATAGGGACATGGTAACTACTCCAAGAAGCCCTCAAAATGATGAGCAAGGGATTGCAAGCAAAACTCTAATGCTGAAAACCTTGCAAGATTCCTCAATGTGCTGGATCAAACTCTTCCTCGACAAATGGTGTGCTCCTACAAGAAAACCCTAGCTGGTACGACCCTGCTACTCCAACTGGTACAACCCTGCTAGTCCTCCTGAATAGATGATAGATGTAGAATGGTGTGGGTGGAGTATTTCATCCTCGAGACCAAGCTTGGAACAAGGTGAGTGGAATCTTTCACCACTGAGTTGTTCACTAGGGTTTGTAATATCAAAACCCTCAAAACTGTATGCTCAAGAGCATCAACAAGCAAATACCAAAATCCAGAAAGAATGAGAGGTGTGCCCTAGCCTTCTCTTTATGCTTTTCTTCTATTTCCCTATTGAGTTAAGTTAAACCCTAGGGTTAACTCCTAACTCAACCTCCAACACTTCTATTGCTTCATTGAGTTATCTTTTAACTCCTTTTACTTTTTTATTAAGTCAATGTGAGACTATGGCCTAGTGGGGATGCCTAGGCCACTAAGTCTTCTCAAACCTCTTCATCAAGAGGTGGGGGACATTACAAAAGATGATATGGAGAGTAGGTTCTTTGTCAAACTTGGTACATATAGTACGTCCTTCATCTTCATTGGAGTCCCTGAATTAAGCTTGTAGTTTGATACTCCCACTCTTTTGATAGGGTATTGATAAACATCTCCAAGTGTAACTTTCTGAGAAAACTTATTTTCTGAAAGGAAAGAGAGAATATCTCTTTGACCTGTCATGTGCTTGGAAGCACCACTATCAATGAGACACGTGTCCTCTCCAGGTGATATTGATCCTGAGAGCACCACGATTAAGACATAGTCTTCAATTCATTCTCTTATCATCCTTGCAGGTGGCTCTTCATCTTCAACTGTATGGGCGTGGTGCCTCTTATTTTTCCTCTTGTATTCTTCTCATCTGACAACATTGGTAAGATGAGAAGTTTCTTTCTTTTCTTTGTCCTTTCTTCTGGAACCTCTTAGGTTGATATTCTTTATGTATGCATTTGTTTTGGGGTGAGACTCTTTATGAGTTTCTTTCTAGAAGTAAGACTTATTTCCTCCTCTTTTAGTGTGAGTAGCTAGGGCTTGATCTTCATCTCTTGATAGTAAAGCCTCTCGATTAGCTACTCTTGATTCTTCTTGAATGCATTCTTTGCAAAGACTGTCAAATTTTAGTTTCTCCATTTTGGCACAAATAGTTTGGATGAATGCATCCTAGGGTCTTGTGAGACCATTAAGGGTTGTCATTATGAGTTCATCTTCGTCTATGGTGTCTCCAATTGCTTCTAGCGGTTCTTTAAATTCTGATATTCTAGAGAAATATTCTTGGATCGATTCTCCTTTTTGCATCCTTGTATTCTTGAGTCGAGTTCTTAGATTCATCTTCCAGTTTATGTTCTTTCCTTCATATAATCTGGTTAGGGAATCAAACATTTATTTTGGAGTCTTCTTTGAAGACACTTGAGGAATCAAGTGATCTTTGATGGAATCTGCAATGATTCTTTTAGCCCTAATTGTGTCCTTTTGGTGCTTTTTTTTATCTGCAGCATCGTCGGGTTCTAACACTTCTTCTTTGACGAATCTTGCTAGGTAATTCTCTTCAAGAATGAGTCCAATATTATACTTCTAGACACAAAATTTTATCTTGTTAACAAGCTTATTGCTTTCAGACATCTTTTACTTGGAGCTAGGAAAATGACCAAAAAATGAAAATGCTCAAAATTAAATTACGAACTTACCAAGAGGTGCACTTGGTTGAGGTGAGTAGCCTGGTGTGGTTAGATTTAAGAAAATCCAACTTTTATCCCTCCAAACTTAATCTGCAGATTTCTGGTTTTCTGGTGCTTCTGGTTTTCTGATACTTTGTGAAAACTAGGGTTTCACTTTCCGGGAGATCTAGCCACTGAAAAGTTATGTTGAGGATGCCAAAGTGATCCATGAGGAAGGACGCACTTTTATAGATGGTTTTGGGGCTGAAATTCTTCTTTAATAAAAATCCCTAATTTGCATGTACGACAACAATGTTGTTTTTCTCTTTCTCTTGTGAAATATGCTCTCTTCATCTTAGCTCTGATACCATGTTAAGGTTTAAGCTATTATTAGGTTTCTTTTCATTTCATTAGATAACAATAGCATAAATATGACCACTGAGAAATACACAATCATAAGAGACACATCATTTATCATGGGAAGCACTCATGGGGGAGAAAATCCAGCAAAAACTTCTTTAATATAGATAGCCAATACAATGCCAAGAGATAACTCAAACAAATACAGAAAGTCCTCTCCCAAGAATGCATCTCTCTCTCCTCTTTCTTCTCCAACTGCAACTCTGAACTTGTGTTCTGATGAACAAGTGAGTGTGTGTCCAAATGAGGCACTAGCCTCTTTATTTATACAATTTGGCACATGTGGACCGGGGTGTCTTTTCACTGGTAGGCTCGACTTCTTGTTCTGGGTGGTTATAACCACCTTTAATATATTATGGTTATAACCACCTTTACAATACCCTACATGATCAATCCGCAAAAGGGGATTGATTTAATGAATAATACATCAATAATAATTAGAATACTCTTTGCATTTACAATATTTCAAAAGTACCGACTTAAGCAGGACTAGGTGTCCTACCCTAGACAAAAGTCTGTTTACCCACACTAATACTCGAGCTTTGACCTTTTTGACTAGCCATCCCCAATTGGTAAACCTATAGTAATCTAGCTTGAGATGGTACCCTAGATATTTGAAGCCTCATCCAAATTTCACATAGGAACCGAAAAAATATTGTTAATCTACCTCTTCTCTGCTATTGAGCACTAGTGGGGGATTGGGCATGATTTGTTGAAATTAACTTCCATGCCTTTGGTAGAGTAGAATAAATCGAGTGCACCATTCAATTTCGAAATGTCCCTTCAGGATCCTTTGGTACAGTAGAAGACATCATCCACAAATAAAATATGTGTGATCATTTCCCTTTTCGATACCTTTAGCCCCTTAATCATTGCTTCATTTTTTTTGTAATCACTTTATGCAGGGCCTCTACTATAATGAGGAATAGAAAGGAGGAGATAGATAATCTTTGACTTAAGCCCCTTGAAGCTCTGAAGAACCTTGAAGGGGATCCATTTTATTAAGATTGCGAAAGACTCTGATTGTATGCAACCCATTATCCAATTAACCACTAAAAGAGCCATCCCCATCAGAATAAGGACTAGTCGCAATAAGGTCCAATTGACCCTATTGTATGATTTTGATAGGTATAGCTTTAGAATGACCTCCTTTTGTTTCAATCTTTTAGCATAATGAAAAACTTCCTGAGCTACTATGACAACATCATGGATTTGTTTGTGTTGTAGGAAGAAAATTGTTGTTTCGAGATAATCTCACTCAAGATAGGCTTCAATCATCTTTTTAACACCTTTTCTATGATTTTATACACCACATTACCACAAGTAATTGGACAATAGTCCTCGAAGGACACTCCTTCCTGCTTTTTGGGTAGTAAGCAAATGAAAGTTGCATTGAAAGACCCTAGTACCTTCCCAGACTTCTGCAATTCTCTGACTATATTAAGAATGTGTTCCTTTACTGGGTCATAGAATCCTTGAAAGAATTCCAACGTGAACCCATCAGGACCTGGGATTTTTCCTTGTTGCATGGAATAAAGGGTAGCTAATACCTTTGCCTCCGTTATTTCTTCTAAATCTTGATTTATATCTGGTGTAATTACTACTTGGAATTTGGAAACTACTTGCAAAATTTCCTGTATAAGACAACCAACCGGGGCTTGAGAGAGGGAGTGAAAATATATTCGATTTTTATTTCCCATATTGTGTTGAGATTTTTCTTTAGATTTGCATAATGGTGGAAGAACTTAGAATTGTTGTCTCTAACCTTTAACCTCAAAGATTGTTCTTCCTTATCAAGAAACGAGTGGCAACATGTCAAGCCTTAGGTCTAGCACCTTTACTCGGACAAGATCGAGACAACCCTTTTCATATATTTCAATTGTGGGGTTCTCATAGATTGGTCCCTGATTTGGAACCTCATGCTATTGATGCGGGTATCACCAAGCGTTAAAGAAACTAAGTTGCAAAGCAACCAAGCCACCGAAAGAGTAGCCGCCCCGAAAGAGTAGGACCTGAGAAGACCTACCTACCTTCCTTTATGGAGCTTCATGGATGTTAAATTATGTACCAAGGCAAGTGTTTCTCTTCCCTAGGCCCTAAGGGGGAGAAATTGCCGAATATGGGTCTTAGTCAAATTAATTTGTGAGATGC
>SNQJ01S0045281.1:70602-82259 GCA_010110895.2 Picea sitchensis | reverse complement strand
AACAAGGTCCCCCACCTCACGAAGAAGAGGCACCAAAGTATCCAAAGTTTCCGCCAGAGTACAGTCATCAAGTTCTTCCTCTCTAAAAATCGAGAGTATATGAGTTTCCTTTACCCCCTCCACACTCTCTAAAGAAATAACCTTCGAGTGTAAAAAAGAAACAATAGTGTGGGATCCCGTCCCAGGAAGTTTACTAGTATCCTGGGAGGACATCCTAGACACCTCCCACGAAAGAGAAATAGTAGGTTTATCCGTCTGTGTCTTATCTCCCGAGTGACTAGGAACACAAGAGTCTACGTCCAAAGAGTCTGACTTAGAAACCGACTCAGATAGGGAGGACTGTACATGAACACCAATCTCTGGACATGAAGCATCCATAACTAACTTTTCCAGGGAGGTCAACAAATGAAACAAAACCAGATAAATAGTTCTGAGTTTACCTGTGAGTGTTTCGGAATCCGAGAAAGATGGATAGTCCTGTGTCCCGAACAAAGGATAAACATGACCCATGGAACCCCCAGTAGGTGAATCACATCTTTGAAGTTTTCAAGGACAAAAATCTTCTGACTCCTCCTCATCCACTAAGCCATGGCAGGAGTTTCTCAAGTGACCAGTGCTACGAAACAATGTTCAACGAAAAGGGAGGCCCAAGTAATCCATCCTCTGTGAGTACAACTGGTCTCTCCATTGAATGTTAAGGGTCTCCAACAACCTCGAGTGAATATCCACCTCCACTAAAATTCTGCCCAATTTTCTGTCAGGAGCACCAAGCACTTTTTCATCTACGCCAATAAACCTCCCTATAGAATTTCCAATCGCCATAAGAGCCTTTAAACTCCATAAATTCAACGGGAGTCTGGGTAAGAGAACCCACAGGTGTCTAAACTGAAAATAGTCCTGTGCAAGGTCGAAGGATATCCTCCAACGTTTTAACATGATGCTACCACTATCATATGGCCACATTCCCTCTAATATCTTTGCAGCATCCTCCAGCAATGAAAGTTGAAACCAAACCAGTGGCGCGGGAGGTAAAAAACCTCTGGGACATATCCCAAAATAGGAAGCCAATGGGTCTTTACCTAGCTATAAAGAGGTGTAGTACATCTGCGATGGTATGAGAACCACTCAACCAAAGCATTCAGAGCTAAATTAGCCACTTCCTCCAGACCCAGGTCATCCCCTAATGTCATTTTCCTTCTCGACCGGTTAGGAGGCCACAGTTTCTTGGCAAAAGGTCTCTGAGAGCCCGACTTTTTAGTGTTTCTCACAGGATAACCAGTAGGCTGAGTAATTCCACCAACAGCTCGGACCGAAAATACTAGCCACGGAGTAAACTGCAGGAGCAGGAGCTCTGAAACCCGGAGAACTAACAAAAGGTGGTGAAACAATGCAATGTGTAAGAGAAGGATCCGAAAGAGGCGACGGTTTCGAGGGTATTAAATCATTAGTGCGTAGTTTCGGGTGTAAATGCAAGGGAGGTGGGTCAAAGAGGCTCACCCTCTCCCAGGCCTCCTCATCAACCGCACTCATGAGTGCGCTGACGGCCTCCTCTGTCATCTAAGCACACTAGTAACCAAACCACCACGCCACCTAGATCCCATAGTAAAGGATCCTTGGGGGTGATTACCAACGTAGCCACAGGTCCAATGTAGAGAAAAGAGCGGATAGTTAAACAATTATGGCAGTCAGCAGAGGAGGACAAGTTTTAAACGACTCTGTCACATAGTAAGTGGAATGACATGAAATAAATCAGAAATGACTCCTCCGATTAATGACATCCCCCCAGACAAGTAGAGAAGGTGCCAGACTACCCGCAAGTTCCTCCAAATAAAAACAAACACTAAATACTGGAGGATCAACCATCATAGCAAATGAAAACACCGTAAATATGGTCAATGGTGAAAAACCACATTAAAGGAGCCCAAAACTAATAACCCCCCGACGCCATTAGAGGCCATTCGAAGGTGTTGTTGGTTTTCGAAAATCCATTCCCACCCAGCCGAGTCTTCCCTCCATCACGTCAAATATCGTCAAACTTATTCTCAAGACGCCATTAAAGACCATCCGAAGGTGTTGCAGGTTTTCGAAAATCCATTTCTGCCCAACCGAGTCTTTTGGAACATGTAGTCTTAATCGTCATACACATTTTTGTTTGAGATCATACTTAAATCTTCTAAAACCATTTGTATGTATTTTTGGACCAAACACTAAGCATTTGAATCAATGGTTTCGGGTTAATGCCTTGTGATAACGGTGAGGGTGGAAAGTATTTACGATTATTATATATGAATTTATTTTGTATCTTGAATCAATGGTTGCGGTTAAACCCTTATAGGAAAAACAATAGAAACCAACCACTTCTTTCACAAATTGTAGTTGAACATTATTCTAATTAAAATTCTTGCAGTCACCCAAAATATTTTGACCCTGAGACGAAGGAAGCATATCATATCATGAATAGTTGTTGAGACTTATGTCAACAAATACAGATTAGTATGACAGAGACATTAAGTTTTCTGATCAAAAGAGACAATCCAATACGTGCTCAGAGAGATTGCCACTTGCCATTTTGTTGGCATCTTAATTTTTGTTACATTCAAAGCATAATTCTTATCAATTCTTCTTTAATGTCTGTTACATTAAAATCATAATATTCCAGGTGTCTACTTAATGGAAATCAGGAAATTTATGAGCAAGAGCCACAATCTCATCAATTCTTCTGTAATGTCTGTTACATTAAAAGCATAATATTCTAGGTGTCTGCTTAATGGAAATCAAGAAACTTATGAGCAAGAGCCACAAAATTTATGAGAAAAAGTCCATATAATTTATAGATATTAATTACCTCGGTAGCAAAATTCATTCGACCAACCTTAAAAAAACAAAACAAAAGAGTCATAAGCAAGTGGCATGCCGGTATGAATAATCTGCCACGATCCCTGAATCTCTTAATAACATAGAGACATAACAATTGTTTATGGAGTGGACATATCAGGTAAATAGTACTGTTCATAGAGACATAACAATAGGAATTACAATAGAAACATAACAATTGTTTATGGAGTGGACATATCAGGTAAATAGTACTATGCACTGTTCATACTTTGTTCTCAACTTGAAATTTTCCTCATGCTCAGGTATCCGTGAGTTATATTATATGTATTTATTTCTTTGATTTCTGGTATATCAGAATATTATAATAATAATAATTTATTTTTAAGGTTACTCTCAAGTCACATTAAATTGGTGTATGAGATTTCTTTGTTTGTGGGATAAGGGATCTTTTCCATCTAGCAATTTGAATTTGATTGATAAAGTCTACCGAAATATATATACCCTAGTCCCCTCTGGATTATATGAATGTCTGAACCTAGAATAGAGTTCACAACTCTACCAACCCTCCTATAACTAGGTTTTCCTGAAAAATAACAATATATACATCTATTGGATTTGGGTATTGATTTTCTTTAATTTATATTACAACAACTCCTCTCAAAACAAATGATGTTGAATAGTTTGAATGATGAAATGGTCCATAGGAAGTAATTTACACAGTGAAATGTTATAATCAACTGTAGCCTTGGAAATATCAGCAAGAACAAAATTGAATATGGAATGTCTAAATGCCGAGCGACCCAACATCCCAACTAACAACAGTTTGTCCAATAGATGATTCTTTTGTTCAAGCATATCTAGTTCTAGACCATATCGCTAAGAAGTTCCATACCCAACAGAAGCAGTTTCAGTCCATGCACATGTGAGATAGGAAAAGCAAAGGTGTAGAAGGAAGTTGCTTCTGTTGATTAATATGGAAATTACTGGGTTGATTGAGCTGTATATAAATAACTTGATTCTATTAACCATGAAGTAACTACAATAGCCACCACCATTCTCTCATGCAGGGTAGTATGGGTTTCTTGAGGCCTCTTGTGAAGGAGGTGCTCTCTAGGCGGTGGAGACGGTGGCCATGATATGGGTCTATTTCCTCGTCTTGTGAAGTAGACACTATCTTGGTGGTGGTGGTGGGGACGTGGTCACATTTGTTAGAGATGTGGTTGCATTACATTTAAATCCCTGACATAAGTATTAATGCAGAAGAGGTGTTAACGCACACTGACACATAAGGTTTAAACATTGGTTATAATGAAAAAAATGCATTCTTTGACAATAAGATTAATGAACATTGGGCAGAAACAAAACTTTAGGAATAAAAGAAAAATAAAACATCATGAACAACAAAGTCTACAATAAGATTTCAAAAAATGCCGGTGCAATGAAATAATAAATAATAATTTTTTTTTATTATATGGAAAATAAAATTTAAGTTTTGTTATGTCAAACATTAGAAATTAGGAAAAAATATATAGTCAATTGCCTAACTAATATAAATTCAAAGGTAAATCGAGTGGTATAGTCCTTGCACAACGTTCGACAGGGACTAATAAGAGAAAATCGAGTCTTTCGAGAATCAGATAGAGCATCGACATTAAAACCTACCATTTCAAGAGTCTTATTTTCCCAAACATGAAGTGATACATTAGTATATGAACAATACCATAAACTTGTAAATATTTAGGCACATCAACAAAGTCTGAAATACAAATAGGAACCATAACCTTTTCACCAAAATGAGCATCATTAGACACAATATCAATAAAAGATGTAACAATAGGAAAATTCAATAAAAGATGTAAAGTCCCCTATCGTTAAGACAACATGCGACACATAACCAGTGCAATACGTATTATTATTATTATTATTTCAAAGAAGGAATGTAATAACGACAACACTCAATCAACACAACTAGACGAGGAACTCAACGCATGCAATTAAGGCAATAGACAACATAACGACCTAACATACTAGCATATCAAGTAGCTGGAAGCAACATATGGCTGTCAATGAGATGAAAAATAGAAATGACTACCTGCTCGTCCTACCCTGCAAGGTTAGGACCTCCTGGACACATAAGCAATGCTCAAGCCCAGGTTCCCATCGATTTTGACCATTTAAGGTCTCAAGGCTGGCGAATGTTCTGAGGAACAAGGAGGTGTCTACATCTCGTCCGACACAAGAAATACCACGCCTACTAAGCTAAAAGACAACATCAATCAACCAAATGCAACAGCCCCAAACCGACACACATAACATGAACCTTCAATGCGAGCGAGAGTTAACAATCAACGATTCAAAATTTTGCATAGCGCACAAATATTCAACAACGGCCGATCATTAGTGGGCCTACATTGCGCACAACTAGATAAAACCAAACATTTATACATTACTTCAATTAACCTTAAATTTACAAGCACACAAGGTATCTAACATACACAATCTATTTAGTAACAATCAACTTGAGGCGCAATTCTATTTAGATTCCAGACGTGCTATTTAATCAATCATTCATTAAAATAAAATCTGAGGCGTGAGAAGTGATATACCTTCCGGGGACTTTTAGGTAATCGTGCAATAACTACAATTTCTCAACTTGGCAGTTTAAATAAAACAATGACTAAAAAAGCTACAACTTGTAATACATCCTTCTGACTTCTGCAATCATTGAGTTTATTCTCCATTTAATTTTTTTTATCATATATCATATACCATTGTCTATCATAAAACCAAAGCTTTCCCATTCTTCCTAAATTACAACCCTTTCATCGTTATGAAGAATGATCATAGATTAATATTATCTTATAAATATTCTTTTAACATAAGGAGATAAACAACTAGTCAAGTCAAGTGAGATGCCATCCTTTCAAGGATTAATCCTTCCCTGCCATCTATCTGAAAGTACATCCTCTTAACATTAATGTAGAAGGTTAAGAACAATTTCTATATAATAAATTATCATTTAGAATGATCATAATAGAATTATACTGACATCATGCTAGTATCTAAAGTTTAGGCAAGGACAATCGACTATCTTCTCAATTAACATTATCAGATTAATAAAACCATTATTAAAACAGTGTTAGTACCCACATAAAAAAAAACCATTGTAATAAAACATGCTGCCTTACATCAACTATTGCACAACGTGACACAAACTTTATCCAAACTAATGAATTAAACACAGTTTAATTAACTTAATTTGAACAATGACTTCTATTGTCAGGTTGGATATGCAATGTGGTGTTCGATGACTACTTGAACACAATAATAAAAACTCTGAAGTAAACAAGGAGTCGTTGCATGGAAAATCCTAACTCTTGGTGGAAATAAACCAAGAATCTCTGGGTAAAATAACAAGGATAAATGAAACGCTGTCACTTCTCATTAAACAATTAAAGATTCCAAAATTTAACCTACACAATAAAATATCAGGGAGTAGTGGCAACAAGGAGGCCGCCATATCTGGCAGAGTGAGATATCGTTGGCTGCAACAATTCTCATGGGCCATCCCACTGAAAGCGTGCTAGCCAGGACGTGAAACTTACGTCTGGGGACAGCTGCTACAGGGAAGAGATCTCAGATAGCCACCGGTGACTAGTAGTCTGGATAAAGGGGGTTTTTATTTATTTTTAAGTTTATATTTATGAAAAATGCTCTTGCAGACGTAGATCCCCAAGAAGGCCCAAGAAGGAAGAGAGAGAATGTCACCGCGCCAGCTAGAACAAAGTGTTGGGAATGAGAGGTTTATGAATAGAGCTTGGTGGTTGGTAAGGTGATTACAAACAATGTAAATTCCAAAGACCAAGAGTGGGATTATGAATTTGAAGGGCATGGGATTAGGAATTTGAAGGGCAGTGAAAGTTTGGCGATGGTCTGGCCACTAGAAAAAACCAAGCAGTCAAGCCTCGAACCTGAAGACATAGCCTACGAATAAATCCTTTTACGAACGTTCATAAATCGCTTCAAGAAACAACCTTGAAACTTGCTTGAACTCTGATCTTAGATCAAGGTTGTAGTCATATTCTTCTTCACTACTATGACGAAGGAAATATAGTGAGGCTATCTATCACTGTCTACGTGAGGTGCCAACACGGAAGGAAACAAGAGGAAGGTGCATGTTGGACAATCTGAAAAACGAATTTAGAAAAATCGCGGGGGATAAGACCTGGCCATGCCAAGGTTTAAGGCAACACTTAGCGCGATTGTCCAGGGTGTAAGAATGGTTAGATGAAGGAATTCATTATTTCCACTATAAACTTTCAAAGTCCATAAATGAATTCAATGCGTAAAACATCTTAGAGCGTTATTACACCATCCTAATATGAATCAAGTAAACTCTTTGCATTAATAGCTGTTAAATACTGATTAAAATTTAAAACCAATCGGAGGGATGGAATGGTAATGGCTAAGGTGCTCTCCTCAAGATGGGCAAGATTAGACAACAAATAACAAACGCAGAATCCATAGATTACACCAATAAAATTCAACCTTTACCACATTCCAACTAGTTTAAAACCACATAAATTAAACTATTTACACTTGCAAAATTAGACGTGTGTACCTTGAGCGAAGGCGAAGTTCCGCTGCTATTGTCCCGTGCTCGTGCTCTATCCCGCTCCGGCTTGCCAACCGTTGAGACCTCGCCGGTACCTCCCAACTAATGCTAGGGGTACTCTTCTCCCCCCTGAGCCCCCCGAGTTGCAAAGGGGCCACACACACAATACTAGAGAATGTTATCTTCCCAGCTTGCCTCGCAAGGTTGAGCTACCACTCGTTACCTGAGCTGGGTATCCCAACTCCCACAAGAGAAAATTCAGTCAAGATGAAATTTCGGCAGTGTAACCGTACGCAAGCCAAATGTGATTCATACTCCTCCTCCTCATCCTTTTTATAGAGTTTCTTAGTCATTCTTTTCTCAAACCCTCATTAGATTCCCTTTTTATTTATTTAATTAGGAAAAACCTCCCCCATACACATGTCTCCTGATCCCCTAGTTCCACTAGAAAATCAATTTATTAACTAATTAAATTTTCCTATTTCCCTCACCCACCTAAAAGCATTCCTAAAAATGCTCCTCGGTGTCCCATTATTCCCTTACAATTCTTAAATGACTTACACTTTACTTAATTCCTAGTTGAGTTCATAAATAGAAAGTTTCAAAGGTTAGATTCCTTTCTAAGTTAGACATTCCCCTTTTTCTTTAAGTTTCCCCTTTTCTTTAAATTTCTCTTTTTCTTTAAGTTTCCCCCTTTTCTAACTAGGTTTAGACAGAAACAACCAACTACCCCTTTTATTAATTAAACATTTGTTAAAATTTCCACTTTAATTATTAATGCCTAAATTTTATTTACCCCCTTCTTGTTACATTTCTAATTATTTTTTTATCCTTTTTGTTCAAAGGTTCTATTCAGACCTAGGTTTTCAATTCACTGGGCTTGGTGTCAGTTCTTAAGGGAAAAAATTGTTATTAAACTTTACTTATCACATCATTCATTTTAAGGCCGACCAGGTCCTAAGGAGGCATAGTTTTCCAGGCATTAAGTTTATTAACTTAACATAGTTAAAATTGCGACGTGCCCTTCAAGACGCACTACGTGCTCCAAGGGTGTCACTCGCCTCTTTCCATTTTATTCGTGTGATGTTTCCTTCAAGACGCACTACATGCTCCAAGGGTGCTACTTGCCTCTTGACTGAATTTGGTAGATGTCAAACCCCTAAAGTCAATACTCCGTCAGATGATTGTGTGGGAGACTAAGGGCCTCTAAGGAATAAGGACCCTATCTTATTGTAGGTCGCTTAGAATCATTGTGAGCGACTGTCACAGTCTTCCGTCATGACATTGTGGGTCTTCTCGAACTAGGTAATCGTTAACCTACAATTCGAGCCACAACGAGAGTGCTAGTAGGCCGTGGCAAGGCTGCTGCCACACCTCTCCCTCAATGTCTCTGGTTGTCGTGCATGACCCCTTTAATTCAAATGTGAGTCTGGTTGACAAACTATCGTCAGCTTGTATCTATCAACGAATCATGACAGCAATAACAATCAACATTATAATATCTAATCATATGTACATATGTCACATCAACAACATTCAAACCCTAACAGTCCACTCCCTAACTCGATCTGAAGTCCACAGAGTTTCATCGATGCCTCGACATCCTCAAACATCCAGAGTCTTGCACACTCAAGAGAACCCAGTCAATAGCACATGTCAATGTAAATGCAACAAAACTAACATATCATCAAATCCACCATATCTCATAATCATAATCAAAACAACCAATCGTATAAAGAACTGGATCACTTGCACGCAAGTGTCCTCAAAGAATCAGTCCACTTAGTGTGCGCAAGAGTGGGATGTTACAGAAGTCTGCAATAAGACTCCAAAAAACTCTAGTGCAATGAAATAATAAATAATAATTTTTTTTATTATATGGAAAATAAGATTTAAGTTTTGTTATGTGAAACATTAGAAATTGGGCAAAAATATATAGTCAATTACCTAACTAATATAAAGTCAAAGGTAAATCAAATGTTATAATGTTATAGTCCTTTCACAGCCTTCGATAAGGACTAATAAGAGAAAATCGAGTCTTTCAAGAATCATATAGAACACTTACATTAAAACCTATCATTTCAAGAGTCTTATTTTCCCAAACATGAAGTGATATATTAGTATATGAGCAATACCATAAACTTCTAAATATTTAGGCACATCAACAAAGTTTGAAATACAAATAGGAACCATAACCTTTTCATCAAAATGAACATCATTAGACACAATATCAATAAAAGATGTAACAATAAGAAAATTCAAAGGGACATGAAATCTAAATGACTCTCAATAAAAGATGTAACAATAGGAAAATTCAAAGGGACATGAAATCTAAATGACTCAAGGGGTGTAGAGGTTTCGTGAAATTGAACATCTCTATAAATATATTTTTTTTTAATAGATGGACCAAACAATTATGATGCCTTAAAGTCTCCATAGTAACCAACAAATATGCATTTGTATGATTTTAACTTTTTCCTTTTTTGTTTATCAAGAATACGAGCCCGACAATCATATCCAAAAACTTTGAAATCATCAGTGTGGTTCCGTACCACCTCACTTTTCTTCAAGGGTAACATGGAAACTTCCACGGTAGGAATCCTATAATTTTCACACAAAAAAAATGCCTCTCCCAAAAAATATTTTTTTAAGTCCTGTATGTCATCTAGCTATGTCAATTAAAGTTCCTTTTAGAAAACCCATTTTGTTGGGATGTGTAAGAAACGATATTTTTATGTTTGATTGCATGGTTAGATAAAAAAAAATTGAAATTTCATATTCTATATACTCCTCCCCATTGTATGTTCAAAGAGCATTAACATTTTTACCATATTCCATTTCAAGTAATACTTTAAATTCTTGAAATTTATAAAATGTCCTCTTTTGCAATTCAATAAATACCCCATGAACACTTGCTATAATCATCAATAAATGTGATTAAGTAGATTGAAGTTGATAAATGGAGAGCCTCAAGATCACCACATATGTCATTATGAATCAATAACAATTATTGCTATTATTCTGTAGCATACTAAACTTTGTTGTTTTCAAGCTTCTCTTTAATATTTGTTGAGGACATATTTTTCACGAACACACTTAGAAGAAGAAACACAAGGTAAACCCTACACCATTTTATGTATCAACTGAATTTACCAAAATTCAAGTGATCTAATCTTTCATGCCATAGGTTACTCTTATCATAAGTATGAGAAACATACTAATGAAAAGGTTGTTTTGAAAATGTAATGAAACAAGAAAACATATACAAGACACCATTATGATCAAAAAATTAAATGACACAATTTTAAACCTATTAATGCAAGAAGATATCCTAAATCAACTTTCACATGAAATTCATTAGATGAAGACACTCAAATTAGAGTCTCCATCCTTAAGATGATTCCTTCAACTTGTGGTGCTTAGCTTAACATTTTTGGGGTTTTTGTTTGTTTGATTTTTACATGTTTTTGAAATAAGGTTGGTTGGGTGTGTTTGAAAGCACAAGAAAAATTTAAATAATGTAACTAAAATATAAATTCAAACAATAGAATTAATAAAACTACTAAAAAATCGAAATATGAAATTTTATCCTGATGTGGTTTCAAATTTACCGTATTTACACAAACCAAAAAGTTGATAATTATATATTCATTAATACACTATGAATTAGGAAAAAATAATAACAAATATGAATTTAATGAATACACATCCACATGAAAATACTAACTCATCAAACATGAAGGAAAACAACAAATGAATTAAACAATTCTTCACCACAAATTTGCGTGACTATATTATACTCATCCAATTGGGATCATGAAATTTGGGTTACATAATCCTCCTTTAAAGTTCCTCTCATAAAAAAATATCTTCTCATATAATTAATAAAACTACTAAAAAATCAAAATATGAAATTTTATCATGATGTAGTTCCAAATTTACCACGTTTACATAAACCAAAAAATTGATAATTATATATTCATTAATACACTATGAATTAGGAAAACATAATAACAGATATAAATTTAATGAATATACATCCACATGAAAATACTCACTCATCATCAAACATGAAGGAAAGCAACAAATGAATTAAACAATTCTTCACCACATATTTGCGTTACTATATTATACTGGAAATAATGAAAACTGGGTTACATAATCCTTTCATAAAAAAATCCTTTAAAATTAGTTTGATACATGAGGA